>CM026214.1:26632463-26789963 GCA_014839995.1 Xenentodon cancila
AACACCAGAGTTAGATAGGGTTCTGTGTTTAGACTAATATATTTCACGCCACACATTCTACTGAGAGGTTCGAATATTGGGCTGTATGTTAAAAATAATTATTGCTTGGTATTTGATAGTCACTTTTACCTGGCCATGATGTGATGGAGTCAGTGTACCAGACTTCAATCATATCTTAATGTCTCTTTCCCATTCTCCTACCTCAGCTCTTCATATACCCTGTCTCTGCTGTAAGTGTTTCCACTTTACCCTCATGCATGCTCAGGACAGGAGACTGAATTGAAGTGACCATTCCACGCAAATACTGGTAGCACTTTTGCCAATCAGCCTACGTTGAAAGAAATTGCAATTTTAAGTCTCTGACAGCACTCAAAAAAGTAATTCCTCCAAAGTAACAGTGTGGATAGGATTCCTACAGACAAGCTGTGATCATTTCAACTTTGTAAGTGTGAACATCTATAAAACTGACTTTTTCTCCTTGTGGTCACTGTACAAGCTAACAAGTTATTTTGCCTAAATTTCGGTCAATAGATACAAAAGGAGAGTTCATGCCCTCTAAAATGTCACTATTTTGTCATAAATATCCAAGAACTGATTCATTTCTATGGAAGTTATTGACGCCCATAAACATAGCAGTTGCTCTGTTTTACTTCAATAGAAAATGGTAGAAAATAGGCTCAAAGGTTGTTAGAAACTATACAAATTCCAAAGAACTAAATCTGTGGACTCTGGGGGTTGATGGGATCCACCCTGAGTCTCTTCAGGTACTGGCTGTTGCTGGGCAGTTGACCTGCATCTGCAATTCACATGGTCATCTGAGGCAGTGTCTCTAGATTCGCAAATGCACTGCCCCAGATGTCCACTTTTTCAGTGGTAGTCCACCTCTTTACGAAAGGGGACCAGTAGGTGTGCTCAATTTACCACAGAATCACACTTCTCAGTCTAACTGGTAAGGTCTATGCAAGGGCGCTGGAGAACAGTAGCCAGTCCATAGTCAAACTTCAGATCCAGGAGGAACAATGTTGGTCCAGCTCCTGGAGGGAGCATGGTAGTTGTTCAGCCACCCCTATGATATGTTATTCTGCCGAAGGCATGTACTTTGGGTCTCTCGGGGTGTCTTCAAGTGTTCTAGATACCATTGGTAAGTCTTATTCAGTCCTCACACAGTTGAAGTGAGAATTTGGTCTGGCAATGCCAGTAATAGTAATGAGTAATATTCTTTTTCTTAAGTAGGACTTGGGCTCCACCAGGGCTGCCCTTTTTCATGGATTGTTTTTGTTAAATATATTTTATGAACAGAATTTCTAGGTACAGCCAAGGGGTGGTGGTATTTGGGATGTGTTTGGATTTCATCTTTGCTTTTTGTAGATGATGGCTTCTTAGTGCACCTCTCAAATCGAAGACCATGGTTATCAGTCAGTCCACCTGGATTTGGAATGATGTACTTACTCAAGTGGAGGCCTTTAAGAGTCTCAGAGAATTGTTCATGATTGAGGGACAAATGGAGTGGAAGATCTACAGGTGGATTGGTGAAGCATCTGCATATGCAGACCCTTTCCAGGTCGGTCACTGTGAAGAGTGGGTGTTGAGCCAAAAGGCAAAGTTCTCTGCTTACTGATCAATCTATGTTGCTCATCTGTGCTCATGAATTGTGGGTAGGGGCAGACAAATCAAGAAGGTGAGTACAAGTGGTTGCAATGAATTTGCTTTGCAGAGTTGCTGGACTCTCCTTTGGAGACCGTGAGTATTTCAACCATCGTGGGACTTGGAGTGCAGCTGCTACTTCATCACATTGAGATGCACATGTGGTTGGGATGTCTCCTGGATGGCTCCTTGGGGAGATTTTCTGGGCATGTCCAAATAGGAGAAGGCCCGAGGTAGATCCAAGACATGTTGGAGAGATTGTATTTCTTGGCTGACCAGGGATCATCATGGTGTCCTCCTGGAGGAGCTGGTAGAGGTGGCCAGGGAGAGGGAGGTCAAGGCCTCTCTGCTTAGAATCGCTGGTGCAACTTGATCTTAGATATGTGGAAGTTAATGGACGGATGGAAATCACATTTTAGCAGTAATGTGCTTCTCACCTCATTAATATGAGATTAGCAAACCAACTTGAACACGGACCTTTCACACACATCTCATCTTCCATGCAGGGTGACACCAATTAAATTTAGGATCCCCAATCAACCGAACATGCATGTTTTAGGCCTGTTGGGGGAAGCTGGAGCACCCAGAGGCCTAAGGAGAAAATAAAAAGTACACGCAGAAACCCCAGCCACCTTCCTGCCATTGGGGAGCAATGCAGCTCCAGGTCTCAAATGTAAGACATCAAGTCACAGGTAGTTTGATTTTGCTGGGATTCTCAAGAAGTCATAATTTAATAGAAAGCAGCATATGGGTATATGTAGAGTCATGCTTGATACTGGACAGCAGTTTACGCAGAGAAAATGAAAACAAATACAGACAGACTGCATCTGAACATGTATCAAAATGTTCAGCTGTCTGGGTCCATGGTAGGTTGGTAGGGTGCAATGGGAGTAACGCTCCATAATGTCAGTCAGTCTTGGACTGTGAACATGTTGGTAGGAAGCAGCAGAGAGACAGAGAGAGAGAGAGAGAGAGAGAGAGAGAGAGAGGGAGGAGGAGGAGATCGCAAAGGAGGCCAGAACAAGAAAGGAGTGGAGGAGGGGTGTCTGGTAGGCGGAGAGAGAGAGAGAGAGAGAGAAGAGGGGCGAGGGAAAGAGAGGGGGAGGAGTGACAACCCCAATGTGCACAATATTCATTCAAAGTGACAGAGGCTGTGTGTGTGTGTGTGTGTGTGTGTGTGTGTGTGTGTGTGTGTGTGTGTGTGTGTGTGTGTGTCTGTCCTGGTTTGCACTTCCCACTGCTCCTCACTCTTCTCTTGCGAGACAGTCTGTTTAATGCAGCAGGATGAAGACCTTGGAGAATCCTTGGAGGAGAAGAAAGTAAAGGAAAGAGTGTGTTAAATGGCAAACAAGGAAGAGGAAGAAGGACCGAGATCGGTGAGAACAGAGGATGGAAGTCGGAGAGAGTTGCAGTTTAGTGGGAGGGGTAGGGACAGAGAAATGCAGAGAAAAGAGGACGAAGACACTGCTGCTCCAGTAGAGGATGAAGTGGTAAGTCAGTTTGTACCTTACGTTTGTACGACTGTTCGGCATAGAAATGGTTTCTGATCCCAAAGCAGCCCTGACAGTCACTGTCCATTGTAACTGTGTGGGAGCGGCTGCTTGGATGCAGACATGAACGCGATGTGACAGTGTGTCAGCGGCTGTTTGCCGACACTGATGTGCAAGCATGATGCAACACTGAGGAACGCCCAGAGAGGCTGGGAAAGAGTGCAGAGTTGAGAATAGAAGTGGACGGATGAAAGGACGACAACGTTGCATGCTAGCGCTGCAAACAGAGCAGTCGCACAACAGGGTTTCATTCATGATTTCTCATGTGGGAAGCTGTGCGTGTATGTGTGTGGAGGAAGAATCATTCTTCTTTTACAAATATGCATGGGCTTTATGTAGGAATGTGTGTGTATGCATGCATGAAAACACGCACGCAGACACACGTTTTGCATGTTGTGTGTTCTGTCTATGTGGGCACATGTTCAGCTGTCCAATGCAAGTGAAAGACAATTAGATTAAAGTATTGATCCAGTCTGGGCCAGGTATCGAGATGCAGACGTGGTCACACACCCGGTTGAGGACTGGGAGGGGGAGGGGGAGGGGGAGGGGGCAGGGCAGGGCAATGTTCTTTTACCCATGTCATCTCACACAAATACACACACTAACACGCACACACACACTACACACCAACGTCTGAGTTTAAGAAAAGAAAAGAATAATTAAAACAGTTTAGACCAATGCACAACAACTCTGAATGTAGAAGACATGTCTGACAATTTTGTTGGCTTTAAACAAAACCAACCTTCTTTTTAGACCTCCCGTTGTAAAAATGAACTTTTCAGAGAATCAAGAATAAACACAGTTCCACAAGCATAAGTGAACTCAACTTAGGTCAAAGCGCACTCTCACTCACACACAACCTGACCAGTGGTTTCCCCAGCTGTGGCGGTGCCTCCCTTGAACTCATTCACCGTAGGGTCACGGGTTCAAGTCCCTAGTGGGGGAGGGGGAGCAAGTGGGAGAAGGTTTGAAGGAGAAAGAGTGGGAGGGAGGGGCCCACCACTTACTCTGTCACTCTTCTCATTCCAATTTTGTGCTCCCCTCACTCTTGTCCCATTTTTTTAAATAACCTTACCAATGACTGTCCTCTTACTCAGACACACAGGCAGGTCTGCATGGACACACGGATATGCAAGACGCTGTAAACATGACATAAACTCAACAGTTGCTGCATGTTTCTTTTCATGAGTCGTGCATGAAAACGCCCAAACAGAGTATGACATGTGTGACATGCCATTTTCTGTTTCCTCGGTATGTGCGTGTTAAGACCAGTGTCAGGTGTTTATCGAGGCTGCTGCTACCTGAGCCAGCAGAGTGAGTATCACTGCTATCTGTCCTCATGTAAGACTGTGTAAGGCTTATTTAAATTGTATGTTCTTAAATTAAAATGTCTAATTAAAGAAAATGTTGAGGAAAGGGTTGATTTCATTAAATCAGAAAACAAGTTTAAACTGATCGACTCCACCATCCAGTCAAAGTTGGTGTTGAAAGTTTGATTCAAACGCCGGCAGGCAACAATGTGTACGTGGGGTCACGGACGCCCACCAGTGCTTCCTCCATCACTAACATCACCTCATTTCTTCAAAGCAACTTAGTAATGACCTATTCATGGACTTCTTTTAGTTTCTTCTGAAAAAACAAAACTATTCATGAATTAACTAATAAATATCACAAACTTTTAGAAATAATAGGAATTCCTGTGTAGTTTGAATAAGACTCAAACAATGCTCTCTCACTCACACACACACACACACACACACACACACACACACACACACACACACACACACACACACACACACACACACACACACACACACACACACACACACACATGCTCAGAGTTGACGTTCCCTTCATTCTGACTTGGATCCCGTCTCTGCCACAGCTTGATGTGACAGAAGAATTTGAACAAAACAAAAACCTGCTGTCAATGATGTCGAGTAAATGCATTTATATTTGCTGCTGCACATGAGCTTGAAAACGCAGACATGGACACACACCAACACACACACAGCCTCTCTTTCATAGGAAACAAGAGCGGCTGACCTTTGGCCTTTCCCATTCAGTCCGTCTGGAAAATACCAAGCCTGGAATCGATCAACACTCTTCTCACCCAGACAGTCATCACCGCCCTGCCTCAAAACCCCCACTGCCATCCATCCACCTCCCCAGCCTTCCTTTCCTCCCCAGTCAACCTTAACCCTCCCCACCTCTCTTTTTTCAACCTCTTCCCAGCAGCCAGTCAACCCATTAGTCCTTTTCCTTGAAGCTTGAACCCTTTATAGGGCAGTCAATAAAATACTTCAGATTTCAACATTTCAACCCTGGAGGGTTATTGGAGAATATTAAAGAACCTCTATTAACATTGTAACTTTTTTTTAAATAACCATAGACTACCACCACCATGTCTCTTTAGACTGAAACCAAATATGGTCAATAAGGGTTAAAGTTAGCAGCTTTTGTTTTATATATATATATATATATATATATATATATATATATATATATGTGTATAAAGGCTGAAAACAGTACAGCGCGTTACTGTTGTCGGTTTCGCGTGAAAGGCATCACCTGTAAAGAAGCACTGATTCTCTTACACCACATGTCCTTTTGGATTGAGAGATGTATCTGTGTAGATCGTCATGACGACCGGGACACCAGTTTTACTGCGGCTGCTGTGGTGAACATCATTCACTGACTCGGTGCCACAACCTCAGTACTTATGATTTTACTTTTTACCGTTTTATGAAGGATCAACTGCGTGAGAGCTTGTAAAAAGACTCAGTTGTTTGAGTTTCTCTGTAGGCACATTGCACTTGCATGGATACTGAAACATTATTTTTAAAACTGGGTTATGTTTTCTGATGTATGTGGTGTAAAAAAACCAAATCATACCCATACTGAGCAACAGTGGCATGACCGACAGCTACAAAACATCTTGTGTGAAGAAACAGGGCAAATAGACACTACATAGTAAAACATATGTAGTTGGAACTGGCCAGCCCAGATCGATATTATAATAGTCTGTAAACATCATGATAGATTAATATTGTTGCTCTGAAGTTTGTGAAGGATGGAGGTGAGATGTCGGAGGATGTGTGAAGCGTAGACATGAGTGAGAGTCGAGGAACCTGCTTTGGGAACAGTGGAGTGATGCACACAGTTGGATCCATAAAGCCAAGATTCCTAAAGACAAACAGGATTTGCCCTTTCCCAAACTGTGACATCAGAATGAGGCACTTTCATACAACTTTTATAATTTACTTGTTGGGATTGTGAAGAAGCTTTGACTTAGGGCAAAAGGTACATTTTTTGCAGTAATGTTTTCTCCCACAAATGCCTAATTTGTATTAATCTGTGGCTATTTACAACATTAATGGCTACTGCTGATATATAAACACATTTAGTGTTTTGCATTGAAAAGTCTTTTTCTTTAATCGAGCCCACTCAGGTTTGGTTTCCTTGCAAACATCCGGCGTCCCCAGTAGAGGAGCCAGCTCATGTGAGGTTGGCAGAAACTAACCCTGACTCACTAAATCAGCATTTCAATAACACGCGCTACCATAATCAATTCTCTAATTTATGGATAAGCTGGAGTCAACGCATTATTTTATTGTTGAATTCGTATGTTTCTTGTCAAAAACTTTGTTTTTGTTAGTGTGAGAAGCAGCTCTAAAGTTTGTTGTTACTTTGCCAGGCATTTGTGTACACTTACAACACCAACAAAACAATCCCCTCCACCCTTTCTGGAGCAGGACAAGCACAGTTTATTTTCCTTCTGTTCAGTTGGACGTGGTCATCTTGGTCAAACACTCACATCCATCACTGTACTCAGAGGACAGTTTAGGGACTAAAGTGGTTAAGAATTTGCTAGAGAAACTAGAAAACTAGAGAAACTAGAAAAACTAGAGAAACTAGAAAACTAGAGAAACTAGAAAAACTAGAGAAACTAGAAAAACTAGAGAAACTAGAAAACTAGAGAAACTAGAAAAACTAGAGAAACTAGAAAACTAGAGAAACTAGAGAAACTAGAGAAACTAGAGAAACTAGAGAAACTAGTAAAACTAGAAAAACTAGAAAAACTAAAGAAACTAGAGAAAACCATTTTTTATCTTGAAAGATTTTAACTTTTGACTACTAAAACTACCACTACTACTATAACTACTCGTACTACTACTACTACTATTATTACTACCACTACTACTACTATAACTACTCGTACTACTACTACTACTATTATTACTACCACTACTACTACTATAACTACTCGTACTACTACTACTACTATTATTACTACCACTACTATTACTATAACTACTCGTACTACTACTACTACTATTATTACTACCACTACTACTACTATAACTACCACTACTACAACTACTACCACTACTACTACTACTACTACTACCACTACCACTACTTTTATTACTAACACTACCACTAACGTTACTACTACCACTACTACTACCACTACTACTACTACTACTACCACTACTATTACCACTACCACTACTAGTACTATAACTAGCACTACTACCACTACTACCACTACCACTACTTTTATTACTACCACTACCACTAACGTTACTACTACCACTACTACTACCACTACTACTACTACTACCACTACTATTACCACTACCACCACTAGTACTATAACTAGCACTACTACTACAACTACTACTGCTACTATCACTACTACTACCACCACCACTACTATTACTACCACTACTACTTCTACTACTACCACTACAACTACTGCTACAAGTACCACTACTATTATTACTACCACTACTGGTACTACCACTACTACCACTACTAGTAGTACTACCACTACTACTACTACTACTACAACTACCACAACTACTTCTACTACTACCACTACAACTACTGCTACAAGTACCACTACTATTATTACTACCACTACTGCTACTACCACTACTACCACTACTACCACTACTACTACTACTACCACTACTACTACCACTACCAGTACTATACCTACCACTACCACTACCACAACTACTACTGCTACTACCACTACTACTACTACTTCTACTACTACTACTACCACTACTACTACCACACTACTACTACTACTACAACTACCAATACCACTACTACTACTACTACTACCACTACAACTACCACTACCACTACTACTACAACTACCAATTCCACTACTACTACTACTACTACTACTACTACTACTACTACTACTACTACTACAACTACCAATACCACTACTACTACTACTACTACTACTACTACTACTACTACTACTACTACTACCACTACAACTACCACTACCACTACTACTACCCCTACTACTACCACTACTACTACTACTACTACCACTACAACTACCACTACCACTACTACTACCACTACTACTACCACTACTACTACCACTACTACTACTACTACGACTACTACAACTACCAATACCACTACTACTACTACTACTACTACTACTACTACTACTACTACTACTACTACTACCACTACAACTACCACTACCACTACTACTACCACTACTACTACCACTACTACTACCACTACTACTACTACCACTACAACTACCACACTACTACTACCACTACTACTACCACTACTACTACTACTACTACTACTACCACTACAACTACCACTACCACTACTACTACCACTACTACTACTACTACAACTACCAATACCACTACTACTACTACTACTACTACTACTACTACTACCACTACTAGTACTATACCTACCACTACCACTACCACAAACTACTACTGCTACTACCACTACTACTACTACTTTTACTACTACTACTACCACTACTACTACCACTACTAGTACTATACCTACCACTACCACTACCACAACTACTACTGCTACTACCACTACTACTACTACTTCTACTACTACTACTACCACTACTACTACCACTACTACTACTACTACAACTACCAATACCACTACTACTACTACTACTACCACTACAACTACCACTACCACTACTACTACAACTACCAATTCCACTACTACTACTACTACTACTACTACTACTACTACTACTACAACTACCAATACCACTACTACTACTACTACTACTACTACTACTACTACTACTACTACTACTACCACTACAACTACCACTACCACTACTACTACCCCTACTACTACCACTACTACTACTACTACTACCACTACAACTACCACTACCACTACTACTACCACTACTACTACCACTACTACTACCACTACTACTACTACTACTACGACTACTACAACTACCAATACCACTACTACTACTACTACTACTACTACTACCACTACAACTACCACTACCACTACCACTACTACTACCACTACTACTACCACTACTACTACCACTACTACTACTACCACTACAACTACCACTACTACTACCACTACTACTACCACTACTACTACTACTACTACTACTACCACTACAACTACCACTACCACTACAACTACCAATACCACTACTACTACTACTACTACTACTACTACTACCACTACAACTACCACTACTTCTACCACTATCTTGTACTAAAACTAGTACTACTACTAGTGCTTTGATATCTTTGTCATACATTAATAATCCAAAATAAACTGGACCAATTAAGGTTTTTAGCGCATAACATGCAATATAAAATACTTTTCAGATACACTATCTCACTTATTTTATTGCCGCTGCACTGTACCTTTTTTCTTCTGTGCATTTTGTAATTAGTTTCTTCCAGCTTCAACCCATTATCTTTAATTTTCTTGGTCTTTTTCCTCAGCTGCATCCTTATCAAGAGTTCTGAAGTCAAAAACAGTGTTGTTCAGGTAAGTAACGTCGACTTGTAGCCCGTTATGGTGATTAATGACAAATTATGCAATTATGATGCAAAAATGAAAGCCACAAAACGACTGCGACAGAAAGTTGTTCATTTCAGTTTAATTTAAAAATACTTTATCCCCCCAAAAATGTATTACTCATTAATTATTCCTAATTACTCCTAATTAGATAGTGAAACAAGAGAGACTTGTCCACTCTGATTGTGTTGATTGTGTCTAGATTTCTGATTAGCACTGAAAAAGATTGAAATTCAAAACAGAGACGTGCAAATCCATAAAGACATAGCACTGGAATTTATCTAATTCAACCATTATTCCAGAAAATCTTGATTAACACTAATTACTTATATAATCCAGTGAAGAGCTGGCTTTATACATTATTCACAGATGTGTTTTAACCTTGGAGAAATATAATTTAATAATAATTTAATAATAATTTTTCTCAACAACTGCAAGGAAAACAAAAGTTTAATGTCAAATCTTTATTGTCTTAGTGGTCAAGAAAAGATTTCCAGAATTTTAATTTGCATTGTAACCAAGAAATGTTTGTGCCTAAACTTTTCTCATCTGTTTAAGTTAATATATTGATTATACTCTTGTTTTCATGCCTTTTAAGACTTGACACTGGTACGTGGACCATTTGAGTCTCTCTTACTTTGTACTGCTCTTCACGACATCACTCGTTAAATGATTGTGTGTTTCTGCTGAGCTCCTGTCTTTTTTTTTTCTGTAGATCTTCCACATCTGCCTTGAACTGGATGTACAATACTTTGCATTGAAAGAAGGGATGTTCCTTTACTTTGCTTTAAGTATGATTTTTTTTTTTCAAGTCTTGGGGAACATTCAACGCTGTCGGTGAGTTTGTCAGAAATAAAAAACCATCGAGCGTTGAGTGTACCCTTACATTTGAGCAATCATCTGTATGCTCAGTGCAAATCTTCCAAAATTACACAAAAGCCGCATTTTAAATATTGAATAAGTAGATGAACACTTTCTTTTTCTCTTTCAAAACATGCGCTGAACAGAATGCATCTGTTGTTTTAAGTGTGTTTTAAGTGTAAAAGTTCTACTCTGACGTTCACTGACATGTCTAAAATGCTATATAGCTGATCACATTTTATGTTAAAATCTGCTTTTCCTGTCAGGATGAGTCAAAATGAGGCTGTTTGTCAATCTTTTTTTAAATACCGTTTTGTTACTCTTGTAAAAACCATTTTTCATTAACATGGAAGCAGTCTCTCAGCTACTATACTGCCTGTCACCTATCAAGATTTCCAACAAATCTCCAAATGGCAATACCAACGGGGTGGTTTATTCCTCCAAGTTAATTTATCTGAGCTTTAGTACTGTAGTTCCTAGAGATCCGTTCATAACCACCCAAAGCCATGTAGCCACAGTATACTTGTTATTGAACTGAACTGAATTTCTTAGTTTTTATTTTGTTGGCTTGGCATTAATTATTCAATTTGGGTGTATGTATGTATGTATGAATGTATGTGTGCATATATATGTTTATATATATATATATATATATATATATATATATATATATATATATATATATATATATACATATATGCTGTCAAATAAGGTTCCTTTTTTATTCATTTGAAGGCTAACCAAAATATCTACGGCTATCCAGTTCATGTAGGGTTAGGGAATGAACAGATAAATGCCACCATGATGAAAAGCAAGTGTATGCACAGTGTTGAAAAGCCCCACAATCACAAGTTTCTGTCCAAAATTAAGTGACTGGCTGCATCCTGATGGTCTCAGACTTGGAAAAACTTTGTATGCAGTGCATTATTCCGGTTAACATTCATCGCTGTCGGTGGGTTGCTGATGCGGTTAACTCGCCGGACGATGAATGTCAGCCGTATACGTGCATGACCAGATTTCCTAAACGGTGATTATCCCTATCAGTAGTTTGCTTATGCACAGTTGATGGGTCATTTGTGTACTTTTGTGAATAAGATTCTGTCAATGAGGTCAAGACGTAAATAAAGACTTTGGGAAGGCAGATTTAGTTGAGATCCCTTTGTTTCTTTTTTCTCTCTTACTGGCTGCAGTGTGTGAAAATTAGACAAATGTCCAGACAAGCTGCGTTTAAAGGAAGACAAAAATGTAAAGACGGAGTATGAGACTACAAAACAAACAAAAAAAGAACACTGACACACATTAAAATACAATGGTGATTAGAAATATTGATGGACAACTTGAATCCAGGCTGTGGACGTGAAATTTGGGTCTTGCAGGAGGCGTGCAAAGGTAACCGTCAACAAGAAAAAGTGCAACGACTGTGATCTGTAGCATGCTGAAATGTGACAAATCTAAATACTGCATACCACATTTTGTTCACAATGTATCCTGACAATGTCCACAGACATTTGCTTTACATGCTGACTTAGGAGCAAACTTTAACAAGGCAAATCTCTCAGCTGAGGTCACGTAGATGGAGACTTACACGACACCATGGATCAGGGCTCCGGTTTAGGCTTGAGTTTCCTGCTGTTAGGGATCGATGGTGCGTCCTTTTTCACCTTTGCTCCACCCAAATAAAAGAACCTCTTAACATCTTTAACCAATGACCTCACTTAGACAGGACACAGACAAAAAAAGAGACAAAAGAAGTATCTGTAGATCACTGTGTGGCCCACAGAGATGATGGAAAAAAGAAAAGAGACGTAACGGACGGACCAGCGGACATTCACTGGACATTACTGGTGAGAAAACAAAGATTTTTAATTAAGAATGTTGTCTTACAGTGTTACGCTGTTACTAAGTGTGCTATCATTATTACGAAGGTACAAAAAGACAAAAATCCAAATGAAAATCCATCTCTACAAGAAAAAATCTTGTGAACAAAATCCACAGTTCTGTTCATCAGTCCATTTACTCTGGGCTAATGTGAGGCTTTACAAGTATGACCTACACTAATTCAATTCTTTTATTTTTTTAACATTCGGTTCAGTTGAGTGCGTATCGATGTTAATGTTCATCCCTACTCAACGTGTTGTTTTAGTCCACTTTAAAAATGTTAAATAATGTGTAAAATATAAATACACTAAAAGATTTACTGTTATTTTCATAAACTCTTGTTTTATTTACATCAAACACAGCAAACATATCAAAGGTTCAGGTTGAAAATCAGTATTGGATTCTTGTGCACTGCCTTAAACTGGTTTGGATCTGTCATGGAAGTGGCTGCATGGGCTCAGGAACATGTGCAGAAATGACTGAAGCGTAACCAAATCTTCCCTGGGTCAAAGCTCTTTGAAAATGGACTGAGACAAAGTTAAACTTTTCCAGTTATCTAGCAAATCTAAATTTGAAATTTTTTTTGCAATCTATTCATGCCATGTCTTCTGGACTAAAGAAGAGCGAGGCCATCCAGCTTGTTATCAGCGCTCAGTACAAAGGTTTGGATTGCAGGGTACATAAGAACCTACAACACAGGCAGCTTACACATCCAAAGAAAAGAAACAATGGTGAACACAGGCTTCAGAGCAACAAACGCTCCATTCCAGATAATGTCTTTTTCAGGGAAGGCCTTAAACGCTAAACCACAACCTGAATCCACTGCTAAAGCATGGTTTGTTTTATAGAGGAAAGTGGGTTAATGAGAGTTGTAATCCTTGCATTCATGTTTTTTAATAAATTGTTCTTGGATTGGCAGCACGGTGGCTTAGTGGTCAGCACTGTTGCCTCACAGCAAGAAGATTCCCGGTTCGATTCCCGACCCGGTGGGTCTTTCTGTGTGGAGTTTGCATGTTCTCCTCGTGCTTGCGTGGGTTCCCTCCGGGTACTCCGGCTTCCTCCCACAGTCCAAAAACATGCAGGGTAGGTTAATTGATCTTTCTAAATTCTCCCTAGGTGTGAATGTGAGTGTGATTGGTTGTTTGTATGTGGCCCTGGATGGACTGGCGACCTGTCCAGGTGTACCCCTGCCTTTCGCCTGATATGCGTCGGGATAGGCTCCGACAGACCCCCGTGACCCGGAAACGGATACAGCGGGTATAGATAATGGATGGATGTTCTTGGATTTATGGATGCTTTGTTATAAAGATCATAAAAGATGTGAAGGTTGGTATTACTACAGTCTCATAAAATGAGAACAAGCTAACAGTTGCAAACATCAATAAACAAAAGAAAATAACACTTTACCATGCTACAATAGGAGTAACAGCCCCCCCCCCCACACACACACACACACCCCACCTCCACTCTATTTAAACATGATGAGCTCAGACAGACCTCTTGTGTTTCCTTTCCAGTACTACACTCAAATGACATACATAATAATACTGCAGTTTAATTCAATTTTAAATCAGATTTATTTATATAGCGTCTATTACAACACAAGTTGTCTCCAGGTTCTTTCCAGAGACCAGAACATGACCCCCGAGCAATTATTACATAAACAGCGGCAGGTAAAAACTCCCCTAGTGGAAGAAAAACCTTAAGCCAAACAGTGGCAGGAAAAACTCCCCTTTAAGAGGGAAGAAACCTGGACCAGGACCTGGATCATGAGGGGGGACCCTCCTGCTGAAGGCCAGCCGGGTAGAACAGGAAGTAGAGAGAAGAGACACAGACTCACCATCAAAGGTACAAATGACCAGATAGATTAGATACATCTATCAGCAGCAGAACTAAGACTTCTATGTTTATATGGATGATACATGGTTCGTTGGTGGACTACAGAGACCACTATCTAAACGGGTGTAGACAGCAGACACTGAGGTGGTCGGAGGTGGGACTGCAGGACAGGATGCAGCTTCTGAGGCTCTGGTCTGCAAACATACGGTTTTAAATGGTTACTGGACCGAGGTGTCTACAATTCTGAGCTGCACTCATTTCACATGTGGAGAATTTTGAAATGGAAAAATGCAACAATAACTGCTGCACCTTAAAATGTGCAAGAGGCATTTTACAAAATAACACTGTACTCATCAGCAGATGGGCTGTGTGTGAGAACGAGTGGCAACGTAAAAGGATGGATATGAACAACTGCATATTAAGGAATGGAATTAAGTCAATAAATCGATCAATTTGTTTCATTATCTACAAAAAATAAACAAATAAAACAGTCAATATAATGAATGAATGACTGTTTTTCTATGGTCCTGTAGCTGCAGCTGCAGGACCAGACTAGAGCAGCTCATCTTAAACAGCTTCGGTGTAGATCTGCTGTTATAGGCCTCTGCTGCAGGGGGGCACCAACATGATCCACTGAGTGGTGCCTTTCACCTCCTCTGTTTCTCTTTGCCTTCTCTGTCTCTTCTTCACCTCAACCCTCATTTATTAACAGTATCCCATAAACATAATTGTGGTCCATTGTTCTGGTAGTTTTTTGTGCTTGTCTGGCCCTTCTTTTCCTCTTCTTTACATGTCCTGCAGACCAGAACCTCAGGAGCTGCTTGCTGACCTGCAGTTCCACCTCTGACCATCCCAGTGTCTGCCTCCACCTGTCTGTATGGATGTCTGTTGGATACTTGCTGACACCCCGACCTGCAGTCCTCATCCCCTTGTATCACCGTCTATCCATATATCACCCATATACACAGAAGTCTAATTGGACTACTGATGACAGTTACTATTGTATCCTATCTTGTACCTTTGACGGTGTCTCTATGTCTCTGTTCTTTCTTATTTCTTGCTCTACCTGGCTGGTCTTCAGCAGGAGGGTCCCCCCTCATGATCCAGGTCCTGATCCAGGTTTCTTCCCTCTTAAAGGGGAGTTTTTCCTTGCCACTGTTTGGTTTAAGGTTTTTCTTCCACTAGGGGAGTTTTTACCTGCCGCTGTTTATGTAATAATTGCTTGGGGGTCGTGTTCTGGTCTCTGGAAAGATCCTGGAGACAACTGGTGTTGTAATAGACGCTATATAAATAAAACTAAATTGAATTGAATTGAATTGTTTTCCCCTCATTTTGTTTACTTGTTTACTTTTAGACGAGGGGGTTGCGTATATAACATATTACATATCTAATACAGCATGACAAATCTAATTGGCTGTGGTCTGTTCACTAAAGTCCATCCAATGCTCATGTGAAGTGCTTGACTTACCTCTGGGACTGACAACTGTGGACTGCATCACACCAGGAGATCTCTGCCCTCAAACTAGCAGATCCATCAAAGCAGGAGCGTCCCTCTCTACTTTCATGAGAGCAGTTTCAGAACCACTCTACAATCCTAACTTATCTAACCCACATCGAACTGCCCTTCTCCAAATTCACTGTTGCTACATATCCATGAAATTATTCCACAACTTTGTGATGAAAGAGAAGGGTGTCCTTACTTTTTAGCTTGTTTTGAATTAAATACACACATGGAGAAAAGATGTCCTCAGTAGCTCACACATGGTAGAGATTAGTAAACATCTGGAAAATCCATGTGTGTGGTTGCGTAAGCATAGGGGAGGGGGTGGGGGTGGAAATGTAAATACAGTAAATATGACTTCCTGTGGACTTCTGAGCAGACTCGTGATACTGCTGAAGAGAAGGACAACCTCTGGCATCTCATTTTGTTTTGAATTTTCTTTACACACCTCAACATGCAGACACAAGTAAAACATATGGGATTCCCATCCGCAGGGGCTTGTCTTTGGCTTATTATTTCAGGAGTTTTGGTTCAGACGTCGGAAAACATAGACGGGATCTCAACTGATTCTGAGGTGAGACAATCATTTGAAAAGATCTGGAGCGTGCATTTGTACCGTGTGTGTTATATTTACTGGTAGACTGTAACCCAGTAAGGGCTATTTTTCCGTTTAAGTCTGAGCTATTTCTGTCATTACTTTTCAAATGTATGATTTTCTATTATGTTTTATTTCAGGAACAAATTTTTGAATTTTTTTTGAAAAATATATATATTCACATATATGGGGTGGATGGCTTGTAAGTTTGCAGTCTTTGGATCAGGAAAGAAACATTAAGCCATGTAGTTATAAATGACATATAAACGTCTTTACCTTCTGCTGATGTTCCACAGAAACTTAAGTTTTCTTTCTTTCTTGACCAAAGTTTGTCCTTTAGAAGAAATTTCAAGATCTGTTTTCTTCCACCACGTAGTTTAATACTGACAAAATCAAGTCCACCTTGTCTCCAGACGCTGTATTGAAAGGAACGAAAGTGTGCAGCTTCCTTCTTTCAAACAAAACTGAGGGCAGACCTCAGAGGGCAGAGACTGCCGGGTGGAGATGACGACTGAGAGGCCAGGGATCTATAGACTCCCAGTTTGACTGTGACGGGATAATCAAAAGAAGATTTGGAGGGCCCAGTGGCATGGTCTCACAAGTAGGACATCTACAACAGACGGTGCACTGCCAGAACCAAAAAGGTTCTGAAGGACACTCTTCACCCTGGCAATAAACTCTTTCAGTGACAGGACTGATCCTGCATGGCCAAAACAGAGAGGCTGAAGAAGAGCTTCTTCCCCCAGGACCCCCGGATAACGAACTCTGAATCAAAAACATTTGTTTCATAAAAACAACATGCTCACGTTTCCTATCAGCCTTGTTAGTCCTGATTGGCTGCAGCCTAGCAGGGGCTTGTCCACTGTGCTGCGCCAGAGGTAGGATGGTACCATTTCCACACATTCCTTTTACTTCCACATTTACCTCGAGATGTTGGGTTTCGGTGTCAGGCATGAAGATTTTTCTGAAGGGATTGTGGTAGTCATCTGCAGTACTGGAGGCATCTTGCTGATGGTGTTGGCTTTGGCTTGTCAGTCGCAGTTCAGCACAGATAACTTCTGACAAATAGTGATATCAGCAGTAAAATAATCTAGTGATTTACAAGTGTCAAGGTGGCACTGTCTGCTAATGTCTTTTTTTACAAGCGTAACTCTTCTGGTTATTTCTTCGCATCTCCGTAGTAGTGGAGCTTCCATTACCTCTAAATTAGTGTGTAACACAAATATTGAAAAGGGAAACCTGTCATCGAAACGCTTCTGATTAATAAACAAAAAAAAAACACAAACAAAAACTGCCACTGCCAAAAACTATCACAAAAACCTTTTTAGGCTTTTACTAGATGGTTTTTCAGGCGTGGCGATAATCCAGTTCATTGCATAAGTCTACTGGAAATGCTTTTTGCACATCTGCAGATCTCTGGCGGCGTTGGACATGACGCAGTCAAGTCATCAGTCGCATTTCCATTACACTATTGATAGCTATCGATTACACTTTTTTCAATTCATAGGTCAGGGTTACCATCATGTCATGTTCCTTACACAACACACACATAAAAAAGTGAAAGGCCATTCTATTGCTGTAAAAATGATAAATCTTTATTGATCAGGAGAAAAAAAACATGCGGTTTATCAAAATATTAACCATAGAATTTTATAAACATGCTGTATCTGCAAAAGGAGTAAGATTCAACCCTGGAATTAAATCAGTGTTGTTTCTGTTCATGATCTTTCACAGAATCCTGTTCGTCAGTCTTTGTCACTGTGCGCTGGTGAACAGGAGTATGTTGACGAAAGGAAGCGGGTAGTTCTGCAGGCACTCAGCCGCCTGAAAATCAATTACACTGTGGTAAGAAAAACATACCCACCCTCCGACCTTCTGTCTTTCCCACAAAAACCCCTAACCAGTCCAACAAACACGTTTGTCCAGCCTGCGTCCTTCATGACTTGAGACGGTAACAAATGAGTTTTCCGAGCATGTCGCTGTGACAAGTGCCAGTCAAACACATGACCAGGTATGTTTTTCACTGGAAATAGCCTGTATAATTTACAACTGGTTGTCCACAACCATTTTAGGAATAGATTTGAGCTCAAACCTGCAAACATACGGCATCAGGTTTGGAATGCTAAACTTGCAGCCGCACTGCAGCACGTGTGGCTGGTTGAGACTGTGGTCGCACTATGTTTGGACTACCGAATGAAGGAAAATGATTACATTTAATAAACATCATTCAGCATTCATGTTTACCACTGCTCCACTATCTCTCCATTCAGGATTCAGTTCCCAACATTGCCTTGTTGTCATCTGGTGGGGGTCAGAGGGCAGCCGTGGGTCTGCTGGGTTTCCTTTATCAAATGGAAAAGGAGGGTCTGCTGGACACTCTGCTCTACATGGGGGGAGTTTCCGGGTCAACATGGTAACAACAATTACCCTTTCACACATAACGACAAGATGTTGTAGCTAAAGATATTAACTGTCCGCTTCCATGTTAATACATTTTGTTTTTAAAAAACAAAAGTTTTGTCATGGTTGCATCAACACTACTCAGCCCTCAACAACTGAGATTTGAAAGTTACTCCTGACCACGTTTCAGTCCGTAAATGCAGCTATCACGGTCTAAAGAGCATGAACAAAGGTCAGGAGCAGCTGGAAAAGATGACATCATCGCTGTGGAAAATAGTATCTAGAGACCTTTTAACCACTGAAGGTGACTTCTGCATGCAGAAGAGTCAACGTGTATGTGTGGAGTTTGAGTGCAGCAGGGACACAGAGAGTCGTCAGTACAGCAGTTTTACAGGACAGCGTTCAGTCATCTTTAGACAAAATAACTGCAGTTCTCAAAACAACATGTTTGCAGCTGTGGAAGACGACTAAACCCGAACTGCACAGATACACTGCTGGTCGGACCTGAGTCGACCCATGATGACCTCACAGATGGGCTGAACTTTTCCATCCCAATGTTTCCATCAATTCACAACCCAATTCCAAAGAAGTTAGGACAACTGTGAAAAATGTAGATAAAATCAAAAGGCAATTATCTGCAAATCTCATAAACCCAAATTTAATTACCAATAGAATATAAAAACATATCACATGTTGAAATTGAGACTTTTTGCCATTTTATTGATTTTTTTTTTCTCTTTTTGAAATTGATGGCAGCAGCGTCTCAAAAATGTTGCAACAGGGTGGTGTTTACCAGCAGAGTAGTGCAACAGGGTGGTGCAACAGGGTGGTGTTTACCAGCAGAGTAGTAACCTGCATGTGTAGATGACTTTGATCTTTGGAAGTGTTTCCGATCCCATGCACTGATTCCCAGAGGAGAGTTATGCCTTTTTCAGTGCAGCGATCATGAGCATCCAGTTCTGAGCAGCCTTGTCACTCGGAGGTTCTGCCTGATTTTCTGAATCTTTTCATGATATTATACAATGCAGTGAGAAGTCTTCACAATTTTACATCGAGGAACATTTCCCTGAAGCTTGTGCACAACTCTTTGACACAGTTTGTTGCTGATTGAATCTTTGCCCACTTTCACATCTGAAAGGTACTGCCTGTGAAGTTCTCCTTTCATAGCCAGTCATGACACTGACCTGCTAGCAGTTAACCTGATTAGCTGTCAAATTCACCAGTTGTTTGTGATTTGTGCCAGTTACTTCTCCAGCCTTTTGCTGCTGCTTTGCCAAGCTTTTTGACATGTGTTGCTGCTATAAAATTCAAAATGAGCTGGGGTGCTGCATAGCTCACTTAGTGGAGTAGGTGCATAAATATATATATAAATCAGATTAAAAATAAGCTGATCTTTTCTATGAAATTAAAAAAGAAATACTCTGATATGTTTATGGTTTTTTTAGCAATGAAGTATGGGTTGACTTGAGGTCATTGATTACTTTTGTAGCATTTAATAGTGACAAATGTTGGCAAAAAGCTAGCACCTTTCCATTCACCATTAACACCATTATTAATTAACAAATGTTTAAATATTTGCCTGGAGTTCACAACTTTCTTTAAGTCTTCCAGTAAATGATGAATTATATTCGTCAGCATGCACTTTATCTTCCGCTCCACTTTAACAGGTCCATGGCCTCCCTGTACAGTGACCCTCATTGGAGCTCCCAGACAGATGAAGCTGTGTCCAGGCTTTCAGGTTCAGGAGTTGACTTGGAGCAAGCTCTGGCCTGGCTGGACGAGAGAGCAAAAGAGGAGCACTTCTCTCTCACCGACATCTGGGGCATCTTGACCTCTGCTGGGATCATGAAACAGGTGTCAAAACCATACACACCTTTCAGATTTCTTGTTTAAGTGCAGTAACTATAAAAATAGTCCTTCAGGGAAAATATGTTGTGCTTCATCAGATGGAACTACGGCATCTTTCAGATGAAGCCAGCAGGAATGCCACAAACCCGTACCCAATCTACGGAGCCATAGAAAAACAGTGCTTCTCAGATGGGTCCATAGAAGGTATATTCATGTATATACATGCAAAAGATTTCTCCAATTAATGAGTTATAGATTTGCATGAAGTGCAAAATAGACTTTCTGGCTTTTCAGGGAAATGGTTTGAGGTGACCCCTCATGAGGCAGGATTCACAGAGCTGGGTCTCTTTGTTGAAACATCCCTCTTGGGCAGCAAATTCCACGGTGGAGAACTGCTGGAGGAGAAGCCAGAGATGGACATGATCAAGCTGCAAGGTATTACCATAGACTATAAAAACAATGGACAAACACAATTTGAAGTCTGTTCCCTCCACACAAGTTGAAGACCACAGACTGTAAAAAAAAAAAATGGATGAACCACTAAGTCACATGACTCATAGGTTTCTGAAGAGAGTGCATGTCAATCACTGTATGTCCAGCTCCATACTGAAGCCTGCATAGCTGCCAGCAGACATTTCATATCCCTTTCGCGTGTTTATTTGATGGGGAAATCAAAAATGACTGCTTCATTTAGCCAATGCTGAGTTGGTGCAAACTGCTGTGTGCTTGTGTAAGTTTGGAAGCCTGATGATTATGGATAAGAAGTGATGTTCAGCCACTGGCTAAGCCAACTGTCAATCAATCACACAATAAATGTATTGCTTTATATCAACTGTCTGGGTGTAGTACAAAAAGTGTCATAGGTTGAAATCAAACGACTAAGACCAAAACGTTTTTTGAACCAGCTAAATATGTAAATAAGTTTATTTCTACTCTAAAGTTTGACATTTTAACATGGGAGTCAGTGGAGTTTGACTCGCCTTTGCAGCCAGTCGAAGAACTGCAACAACTCTTAGTTCTTCATGAGACTCAAGTTAGATGGAAGTTAGATGTCCGACGCTTGGTTATTACCCATGTTGCCATGTGAGGCAGGCCAGCATGGGAAGCTTTAAACATTTCATAATGCCCATATCGTGTGGAACGTTGACAAAGCTATAACCAGTGAGTGGTAATTAGGGATCACACACTATATATTTACTTATCAGCCACTTCATGAGTATTCATTGGGGTACCAAGTCAGCGATATCTAGCTATCCGGTCACACGGCAGCAGTTCAATGCATTTAGACATTTGGACATGATCAAAATCACATCCTGTAGTTTAAAAGGTGTTTAATAACTGTTTGACAGCTATTAAGGGAATTAATAAAGCAGGGTTCCCCCCCTTCACTTTATTAGTTATTCATCTTGAATTTATGACACTTCTCATATTCTTACAATAGAACATAGTGAAACAATCGAGGGCTATGACCTAAATCCTACTTCTGCAGATAAGGATTTCCTTGTCAATAATACTGCAGATTTCCTGCAATTAGTTTTAGATGCTGTTGCTCCTTTGAGAAAGAGGGTCTATAACCATAGAAACAAACTGGTATAAATAGTTTTAAGAGTATCTGAGCTAACATACAAGAAAGTGTAGCTCTACAGAGCAATCAGTGAAGGGTGAGACTGGGCACCGACCTCAGCAGCCAGCAAGCATTACACGCATATGCAAAAATGATGTTTTTACATCTATTATGCACCAATGATCCAAAGCAATTGGATTAAAACTTTTGAAATTAAGCTATCACAAAACCAAACAACACATAAACAACACACAGTTCAAGCAGAGCAGGAAAATAAAGGTAAAAAACTCGGGCTTCTCTTCTTCTCTCACATGACTGATGCCAGTGTGCAGGATTCAAAATCTCAACATGTCAGCAGGCATCACACAAGGACGCTTCCCATTGTAAGATGAGTCTAGTGTTTTGCTGCATGCAAGTCATTCAAACATGTCACGCCATTCGTTGTCACCATTCACAGGTGTTTTAGGCTGTGCTGTGGCTCATGAGGAGATTATCAGAGACGTCCTCCCTCCATGGCTGAATGGTAATCACAGTTTGAAATTCATGCATGCGAATTGTTGTATAATTTTCTTATTTTGAACACTTTGTTACAAATTTCTTTTAGTGCCTGGATACATAGATGGTGCTAGTGAGTACCTGCACGTGTACAGTGTCCTCAGTAAAATGATCATCCTGACCAAAAGTGCTATTACGGATCCTAAGGCACTGTCTGACCTGAGCAATCTACAGAAAACATTAGGAGGTAGTAAAATTGATCATATCTTTGGTTTTGTTGTCTAAAAGCCAAATCTTTAACTTGCATATCTGTTTGACCTGTGAAGTAACAGTTACACAGCTAATGCCAGAATTCATATATAAACTTGAATTTTCCAGATAAGATAAATCATAATGAGTCTCTTTTGCTGGAGTCAAAGAGTCCAGAAGAAAGAAAAAGTCTTTTTCAGCAGTGGAGTTTGGAGCTGGTGATGGCAGTGGAGACCTGGAGCCAAAGTCTGGAGGATGGAGCTTTCAAAACGCGTGGTCAGTTACCTTAACAGCGTTTTCACGTCCAGATTGGACAGCATTGTACAAGAAGCGTTGTTATAACATCATTATTCAATTTGTTTCCCCAGTTTGTCTTCTTACAAAAAAGGTTCTTCCTCTTATAATGAAATGGGAGTGGGGAACAACCAACAACTTCCTCTACCAATACCAAGGTAAGAAGGCAGAAATGTGTTGTCTTTCTTAGAAATCCTAAGGTTGGGGGTTAGGGACTTCTGAGTTAGAAAGTTTTAACAATGTAAACATTTCAAATGCAGCCTTACGTGTGGACCCAGAATCCAATCCAAAAGCAAAAAATGGACACCACAAACGTCTGCACTAACGATTGTTTCAGAATGTCTCTGAAGGGTAATTATGACTGGCAGTAGCCCACATGCTAATTGTTATTGCCTGCTTATTTTTGCAATGTAAGTTTTCAGCATTTGTTAATAGATTTAAAGTGGGAAATGCACCAAAAAGCAAGCTAAAGGACTAGAGACCTGTGCAGGAGCTACCACCTCCTTTGTCCAGTGACAGTTGGGATAATTGTCTGAATTCACATCAGGATTTCAGAATTCGACTAAAGTCTTGGTTCACTCATGCCGCTCTCATCAGGACTGTGTGTGTTAATACTGTGGAGTATTAAAGGAGTATAATGTTCTCAAAACCCACCATATACCTGCTCAGCAGCAAAGAGTAGTATATACTTAGAAAGTGACTGAACTGAATTTGAACCGTTATTAATTTTATTTTTGCTGGCAGATTCCTCTGTCCCAGCTTGCCTCCACTCTACAGAGAAGATTCACCTTATAGATGCGGGGATGCTGATCAATGTGGGCTACCCGTCTTTTCTGGGAAACAAGAGAGACATCGACCTCATCATTGCACCCGAATACAGTGCTGGAAACATGTTTGAGGTATTGATAGTTTTACCCTCTTTTATTCACCAATGACATTTATGACATCTATATTGTAAGTATTTTTGAGAGATGCTAAGGTGTTTTATCTTCAGTGTTTTCATGGAGAGTGACTGTGAACATCTGGACAAAAAGTAAAGCGGAGCTTGTAAGAGAGCCTTTGTGACTGATACGACATTTCTTTTTGGATCAGTTTTGCCTAAACCTTTAACTATAGTTTGTCCTTTTATTTTTCTCATATTAAAACACTTGTCTTCTCTCCATTATAACTAACTAGTCTCCATTATATGTACTAGACTAATTTGGTTGTAACATAAAATGGGCAAGAAAACTGGGAAAATCTTGTAACCTTGGAGATAGATCTTAGGTGCAAAATCCCACGAAGCGCTTCAGTTTCCTAACTGAGATGTTTGGCCCTAAAAGTGGCCTAATGTTAAAGCACTTCATGTTTTATAGGCTTCCCTCCAGGTTCCCTTCCCTCTTTATCTTATAAGTAATATTGGTGTGAACCATAAATTTAAGGACATTAGATATGTACATTTTATTGATAATCGGTGTATTGTAATAGCATATGTAGTACCCTCTAATGTATCATGTGGACACTGATTTTCAAGGATGCTGTTGCTCTCTAACTCTGGCTGAAACATACTGTTTCTGTACTTTGTTGCCACAGACATGTTCTTCATCTGTTTACGTAGCTTTTACCTTCTGAGGGAGGAAAAAAGTGTCAACTTAAAATTCCTTTAGGACTTATACTTTGCGTCCTAAAAAGGTTACCAGTTTTAGATATGTTGTCACGCCCTTCTCGAAAGGTCTGATAGGATGAGCGGACATGCAGTGTATAAGACTGCTGATTGCAATCAACTGAATATTTACATACTAACAAAACTTATATAAAACAGATAAAACGCACGGATGCTCATGACATCCGGTGAGTCCTGCTGCAGTCTGTAATTGGTTGGTCCCTTTTTGGACTGCTGGTGGAACATGGTTGTGAAACATGTTGAAGTGGTGATGGGAGACCTGCAGCATGTCTGGATATACATTTTTCTAAGATAATGAAAACCACTATTATTATTAGTTTTTTTTTCATGAGATAAATATAAATAAAAATATAGTGAGGAATATGACATTGCATGTATGCCAATAGAGCAGCTTAAATGTTACCCATTCACACTTTAGGATGTAAAAGATGCACATTAAACTTGATTTACCATTTATGATTTGCTTTCCTTATGTGGCTGAGAAATTTTCTTCACACACCCCCAACTGGTGGACACAGATGGCCACCATCCCTGTAGCTGGTTCTGCTGGAGGTTTTTCATCCCTGTTAATTAGGCCTTTGTTCATCTCCGCTATTGCCTCGTGCTTGCTGAAGATATGGAAGTGTAACAAAGTGAGGATTCAGTGCAATCTCTTGGGGATTTTTATTTTTAATTTGGCATTCAATACATTTTAAATCTGTGTTAATTGACTCTGTTTAACCTGTGTGCCTTATATGTAAAGGACCTAAGTTTTGAGATAAGTTTTGTTGTAACTTGGTGCCACAGCTAAATGAAGTGAGAATGAAAGGGGGAACTGAAGCTCTGAAACATTGCTCACCTTCTTCCCTGTAAATAGACTTTGACTCTTGGAAGAAACTACTCCGCTGGTGTGAAGAAGCCTTTCCCACAGATAGATGACAGAATCCTGCAGGAGAGAGACTGGCCAGAAGACTGCTATGTGTTCGAGGGAAAAGACAAGGAGCCAACAATCATCTACATGCCGCTCTTCAATAGGCAGAACTGCAAAGGTCTGTTCTTAGTGAGAGTGAAAAAAATGTTGAACATTTTACTCTTGGTTGGCTTACAAACTCTTCCACCTGTTATGCATTTACTAATGCAGAGATGTATAGTGATCCCTAAAATATACATTTATCATAGCGAATCTGCTGCAATGTAGCGCCTAATGTGAAAAGTAAGGAAAAACGAGTGAATACTAACGTATTCTTATTGTTTTTATAGATGCAGAGGAGTTTAAAGCAAAGATGGAGGAGTTCTCTACTTTCCAGCTTCCCTTCAGCCAAGAGAAGTTTGATTTTGTGTTAGAGACAGCAAAAACTAACATGAAAAACAACCGAGAGATTCTTTTGAGAGAGATAAGCAAAGCTGTTGTCCGCCGACAGAACAAGAGGGTTTGATGGGTTTGAGTTTAACAGACCGTAAAGTGACATCCAGGCACAGAGGTGGAGGGATTATTATTATGATTAGTTGTAGTTTTTACATCATGTAATCTTTTGTGACAATCAGCTAAAATTAAACTTCACACATTTCCTATTTGTTTTCTCTGTGATTTTTGGGACATATGGAGTTCAGTTCTCTGATGTTTGTATTTTTAGAGCGATGTGAACTGAAATGTGCTTTCAGGATGATTTTAGGACAGATGGTGGCTTTACCTTGCATTATTACTATAAGGGAAGCAAGTAAAATCCAGCAACACACCATACCATCACTATATCCCGACAGTCCTAGCAGGACGGAGCATGACGGAGCAGGACGGAGGAACAAAAAGTGTGTTGTCTGTTGTTCATCCATGCCGAAAAGGACCATTTGCTTTGCAAAAACGTCTGAAAGAACAGCTGGACAGAATGGAGAGCTTGGGAGTGATCTAAAGGATTGATGAGCCTCCCTCCATCGTCTCCCCGTAAAACAAAATCCAATTCAACATTTTATTACTTGTGTACAAACTCCTAAAAGTCCAAACTCCTGGTTTTCTCCAAGACCTGATGGTTCCTCATGTTCCTAACAGAGTTCTCCGTTCTCAGAGTGCAGGTTTACTCGTAGTTCCTAGAAGATCCAGATGTAGATTTGGAGGACGGTTCTTCTGTCTCCACACAGAAAGACCCACCGGGTATACTACATATACTACACTATACACTACATATACTACATATACTACACTATACACTACATATACTACATATACTACACTATACACTACATATACTACATATACTACTCTATACACTACATATACTACATATACTACACTATACACTACATATACTACATATACTACACTATACACTACATATACTACATATACTACTCTATACACTACATATACTACATATACTACACTATACATTACATATACTACATATACTACACTATACACTACATATACTACATATACTACACTATACATTACATATACTACATATACTACACTATACATTACATATACTACATATACTACTCTATACACTACATATACTACATATACTACATATACTACACTATACACTACATATACTACATATACTACACTATACACTACATATACTACATATACTACACTATACACTACATATACTACATATACTACACTATACTACACTATACACTACATATACTACATATACTACACTATACACTACATATACTACACTATACACTAGATATACTACATCCATCCATCCAGTCTGTCGCAGGGCCACATACAAGACAAACAATCATGCACACGCACATTCACATCTACGGGCAATTTTTATAACAATCAATTAACCTACCCTGCAAGCACGGGGAGAACATGCAAACTCCACACAGAAAGACCCACCGGTCCGGGAATCGAACCAGGAACCTTCTTGCTGTGAGGCAACAGTGCTGACCACTAAGCCACCGTGCAATACTACATATACTACATCACATACTACATATACTACATTATATACTACATATACTACACTATACACTACATATACTACATATACTACACTATACACTACATATACTACATATACTACACTATACTACACTATACACTACATATACTACATATACTACACTATACACTACATATACTACACTATACACTAGATATACTACATCCATCCATCCAGTCTGTCGCAGGGCCACATACAAGACAAACAATCATGCACACGCACATTCACATCTACGGGCAATTTTTATAACAATCAATTAACCTACCCTGCAAGCACGGGGAGAACATGCAAACTCCACACAGAAAGACCCACCGGTCCGGGAATTGAACCAGGAACCTTCTTGCTGTGAGGCAACAGTGCTGACCACTAAGCCACCGTGCAATACTACATATACTACATCACATACTACATATACTACATTATATACTACATATACTACACTACACACTACATATATTACACTATATACTACATATACTACATCACATACTACATATACTACACTATATACTACATATACTACATCACATACTACATATACTACATCACATACTACATATACTACATTATACACTACATATACTACACTATGCACTACATATATTACACTATATACTACAAATACTACACGATATACTACTTATACTACACTATATACTTCTTATACTATATTATATACTACATATACTACACAATATACTATATATATACACTACACTATATATATACTACACTATATACTACATATACTACACTATACACTACATATACTACATTTTTACTACATAATTGCTCGGGGGTCATGTTCATGTTCTGGGTCTCTGGAAAGCGCCTGGAGACAACTTGTGTTGTAATAGACGCTATATAAATAAAACTGAATTGAATTGAATTATATACTATATACACTTCACTATATACTACATATACTACACTATTTACTACAAATACTACACTTTATATTACATATACTACACTATGCACTACATATACTACACTATATACGATATATGCTACATTATATACTAAATATACTACATCCTACACTACATATAGAACACTGTATAATTCAAATACTTCACACTACATATTCAAACCCACACAGTGCACCCCGAAAGCACCCAGACCTCCACCCAATCCCACTATGCTGTACCAACCCAACACCATGAGACTACACAGGGCAGGAGGGACCAGTGTGCTGTGGGATTAGTGTGCTTCAAAGCCACCATCCAGGGTGAAACAGACCAAGAGACCAATGCATGGGATGTACCATCGACAGATCAAAGTAGTTGACATTAAGAATTCCCTACAAGTAGCTGGAAAAGCCTTGTCCAAAGGACAGCATGGAGGCATTAATCGTAGCAGCACAAAAACAGGCCTTGAGCATGGGATTAAAACCTTAAAGCCAAAAAGTGGCAAGAAAACTCCCCTTTAAGAGGGAAGAAACGTTCATAGTGAGAACAGGACCTGGATCATGAGGGGGGACCCTCCTGCTGAAGACCAGCCAGGTAGAACAGAAGGTAGAGAGAGAAAAGAGATGCACACAGTCAAATGTACAAAAGACCAGATACATTAGTATAACTGGAAGTGGAATCCTTTTATTGCCTTTCTCAAATAAAATAGACAATCTGAATCTCAAATCCATGCATTAATTCCTTATCTTTATATCACTCTGCATGTAGCTAGATATTTAACTTAATAATGACCTTTCTGACTTGGAGGGACTATATATGCTTACCTGTCCTCTGGAGGTATGGGTCTGCCTGGATGGGAAAGCCCCCCATGAGCCACACCCCTAGGATGGTGGATCAAGGGGGGCCTGGTGTCTGTAAGGTGCTGGTGGTGCAGTGGTGCATGCTGATTGGCCCTGGAGATGCAGTTGTGGGTTTAGGCCGGGTTAATCTTATGCTCCTTTTCTGCTCTCCACCCTTTAGGGGTCATGGGGAGCCCCTCCGTCCCGGTGGCCTGTGCGAGTGGTATGTGGCCAGACCAATGGGGTGGCTCCGGGGCCACCCCATGTTGGTCTTCCAGATGCTGGGATCACTAACACTGCTCCTTTCCCCATCTGGCTCTTGAGTGTAGGGCATTATCACTTTCACTCTCACATATGCACATGAAAACTCACCTTGTCATCAAGGTCTGCACAACTCTTGTAATGACATAGTCACTTGTATTAGGGTGTGATTAAACAGGAAAACATCTAAAACATGCAGGACAGTGGCATTGAGGATTGGCTTTGCCCATCACTGTTCTAAACTATCCCAACTAAACTCCTTGCTCTCAGACTGCAACTTTACTGGTTCCTGTAGTTTCCAAAAATTGAGTGGGAAACAGAGTCTTCAGTAATTAGGCTCCTTGGTTGAGGAACCAGCTCCTACTTAACTAGACTTACTTGCTGACTTACTTATGTTAGACACTCTTTCAAAGATTTGGTTAAAAACTTTCCCTTTACCAGCTTTGTCCAGTTCGGGCTTGCTAGGGGGTCTGAACCATCTCTTTTAGTTAGACTTCTTATGATGCATTGAGTTCTCTGGGTTCTCTGGGTTACTTTTTTCTCTTTAGTATTACTGTTCTCTTTTGTGTCTCTTGGACAGATATCTCTAGACTGATCTGTTCGGGAGGGCGGTCCGGGCAGACTGGAACCAATGAGAGGGTCCAAGGCTGTGGCTGGCTGGAGCTGGAACGGACAAGTCAGTGGCTGCAATAGGATCAGAGGCTGAGGCAGACTCCTGGGCTGAGCCTTTGGAGTCGAAGCGGGAGACAGAGTCCTGGTCTGGGCCTTGGGGACCAGAGGCAGACTCTTGGGTTGGACCCTGGCGACCGGAGAGGAGGCAGAGTTCTGGGCTGGGCCCCTGATGCCATCTAAGGCAGAGGCAGATTCTTAGGTGAGGGCTTGGGTGCCAGCTGAGGCAGAGGAACAGAAACAAGCTCAGAAGCATTCAAGACTGCTTGGGAATAGGATAGGGTGCGTCCAGAACAACCTTTGAGACCACAATTACTGGCTGTGGGGGAGAGGCATGACAGTAACAGCTCTCAGACGGTTTATTCTTTGGACCTCCTGCAGCCGGGAAGGTTCCTGCACATGGAGAGTACTTCCAGCCAATGTTTGAGTTCTCCAGGTATGGGGAGACTCCCCCCAAGCACTGGGACTCGCCATGGCTGGTTGGGGAGGACAGTGATGTCTCTGTGCCTGAATGCTTTTCAGAACTCCTGCAACCAGGCATGTTCCTGACCATGAATACTCTTCTGCCGACTCCTGACTCCCCCTCAAAAAGTCAACATACTCCAAGAACAGATTAGCCAGATCCAGTCACAGGTCAGGGATTGCAGGACCCAACTGCAGGAGACTGGAGGAAGGAGTTTGCAAAAACAACAGGTTTTATTGGCAGACTATCAAAAAAACAGAAAACTATTCAAAACCCAAAACAGAGTGTTGTAGTGAAATGACAATAAAAAAACAAACTGACGTTAACTGAATTGAACTGATGAAAAATTTGAATTGGTCACTAAGAAAACAACAGTATTTATAGTGCAAAATGGGAACGTGTTTTTTACATAAAAATCAAATCAATGAAGCGTGGTTGAAGGAACACCAGGATTTTAGGTCTCTTCACTGCCTCAGGGCATGAACTTACTGCCAACGAGGGGAAAATAATTCTCAATATTTCTAAAATATGCTACAGGATAATGTCAGTGTGGCTGTTCACCAGCTGAATCTTTGTAGAGGTTTGGCAATAAGGTGGCAATGACCCCAGGAGCCTAGTAAATCCACCACAGCATAGCTTCAACAAAATAAAAAACAAACAAAAAACTAAAACCAATCAGAGCCTACATCTTATTCCTCCAGATTACTGAAGCAAGTACTTACAAAATCAAGAATAGTGCAGCACTTGAGCTTTCAGCGTGCAACTGGAACTTACTTTCTACTCTTCGTGTGTTTATGCTCCATTTCTGTGAATTAAGAGAGAAAAGGCGGCTAAATAAGCACCCATGTAATTCAAAGTGATGTTTCGTGTTCACCATCTCTGTCAACTACATCCTACTAACTTCAAAGACATTCATGAAAACGTGCCCAGGAACTTAGAGGGGGGGGGGATAAGAACTGTTTTGAAGTCTGGTTCTCAGAATATTCTCTTTTATTTTCAGAAACCACATGAGGGTGTTTTAAAATAACATCACGACATCTTAGCTTTTCCTTTGCATACACAGTTGATCCATAACACATGGAAGCAGGGTCTGCATCAGCATCTCATTTGGTCCTTCACCCCATTTGAAGAGTAATGAGGTTGATGTGGCAGTGTAAAGGTCTGACCAGTTGGCAGATTTCACACAACATAACCATGCCAAAACAACAACAAAACACATTCAAACAAAAATATACTCACTTTCAGTTCTCTACAATTTGCATGATAATAGGAGACGGAAATTACAAATAAGCATGAGAATGTGAAACAATAGCTTTTAGTCATTGTAAACCATGCAGACAATGAAAAAGACAATTAGGCTGTTTACACATGAACACATTTTAGACTTTGAGAAGTCTTAAATGTAATCATAATCTTACTGAATATTTTCACTTCGTAAACTTCAGATCTCTGATGTTTGTATTTTTAGAGCGATGTGAACTGAAATGTGCTTTCAGGATGATTTTAGGACAGATGGTGGCTTTACCTTGCATTATTACTATAAGGGAAGCAAGTAAAATCCAGCAACACACCATACCATCACTATATCCCGACAGTCCTAGCAGGACGGAGCATGACGGAGCAGGACGGAGGAACAAAAAGTGTGTTGTCTGTTGTTCATCCATGCCGAAAAGGACCATTTGCTTTGCAAAAACGTCTGAAAGAACAGCTGGACAGAATGGAGAGCTTGGGAGTGATCTAAAGGATTGATGAGCCTCCCTCCATCGTCTCCCCGTAAAACAAAATCCAATTCAACATTTTATTACTTGTGTACAAACTCCTAAAAGTCCAAACTCCTGGTTTTCTCCAAGACCTGATGGTTCCTCATGTTCCTAACAGAGTTCTCCGTTCTCAGAGTGCAGGTTTACTCGTAGTTCCTAGAAGATCCAGATGTAGATTTGGAGGACGGTTCTTCTGTCTCCACACAGAAAGACCCACCGGGTATACTACATATACTACACTATACACTACATATACTACATATACTACACTATACACTACATATACTACATATACTACACTATACACTACATATACTACATATACTACTCTATACACTACATATACTACATATACTACACTATACACTACATATACTACATATACTACACTATACACTACATATACTACATATACTACTCTATACACTACATATACTACATATACTACACTATACATTACATATACTACATATACTACACTATACACTACATATACTACATATACTACACTATACATTACATATACTACATATACTACACTATACATTACATATACTACATATACTACTCTATACACTACATATACTACATATACTACATATACTACACTATACACTACATATACTACATATACTACACTATACACTACATATACTACATATACTACACTATACACTACATATACTACATATAATACACTATACTACACTATACACTACATATACTACATATACTACACTATACACTACATATACTACACTATACACTAGATATACTACATCCATCCATCCAGTCTGTCGCAGGGCCACATACAAGACAAACAATCATGCACACGCACATTCACATCTACGGGCAATTTTTATAACAATCAATTAACCTACCCTGCAAGCACGGGGAGAACATGCAAACTCCACACAGAAAGACCCACCGGTCCGGGAATCGAACCAGGAACCTTCTTGCTGTGAGGCAACAGTGCTGACCACTAAGCCACCGTGCAATACTACATATACTACATCACATACTACATATACTACATTATATACTACATATACTACACTACACACTACATATATTACACTATATACTACATATACTACATCACATACTACATATACTACACTATATACTACATATACTACATCACATACTACATATACTACATCACATACTACATATACTACATTATATACTACATATACTACACTACGCACTACATATATTACACTATATACTACATATACTACATCACATACTACATATACTACATTATACACTACATATACTACACTATGCACTACATATATTACACTATATACTACAAATACTACACGATATACTACTTATACTACACTATATACTTCTTATACTATATTATATACTACATATACTACACAATATACTATATATATACACTACACTATATATATACTACACTATATACTACATATACTACACTATACACTACATATACTACATTTTTACTACATAATTGCTCGGGGGTCATGTTCATGTTCTGGGTCTCTGGAAAGCGCCTGGAGACAACTTGTGTTGTAATAGACGCTATATAAATAAAACTGAATTGAATTGAATTATATACTATATACACTTCACTATATACTACATATACTACACTATTTACTACAAATACTACACTTTATATTACATATACTACACTATGCACTACATATACTACACTATATACGATATATGCTACATTATATACTAAATATACTACATCCTACACTACATATAGAACACTGTATAATTCAAATACTTCACACTACATATTCAAACCCACACAGTGCACCCCGAAAGCACCCAGACCTCCACCCAATCCCACTATGCTGTACCAACCCAACACCATGAGACTACACAGGGCAGGAGGGACCAGTGTGCTGTGGGATTAGTGTGCTTCAAAGCCACCATCCAGGGTGAAACAGACCAAGAGACCAATGCATGGGATGTACCATCGACAGATCAAAGTAGTTGACATTAAGAATTCCCTACAAGTAGCTGGAAAAGCCTTGTCCAAAGGACAGCATGGAGGCATTAATCGTAGCAGCACAAAAACAGGCCTTGAGCATGGGATTAAAACCTTAAAGCCAAAAAGTGGCAAGAAAACTCCCCTTTAAGAGGGAAGAAACGTTCATAGTGAGAACAGGACCTGGATCATGAGGGGGGACCCTCCTGCTGAAGACCAGCCAGGTAGAACAGAAGGTAGAGAGAGAAAAGAGATGCACACAGTCAAATGTACAAAAGACCAGATACATTAGTATAACTGGAAGTGGAATCCTTTTATTGCCTTTCTCAAATAAAATAGACAATCTGAATCTCAAATCCATGCATTAATTCCTTATCTTTATATCACTCTGCATGTAGCTAGATATTTAACTTAATAATGACCTTTCTGACTTGGAGGGACTATATATGCTTACCTGTCCTCTGGAGGTATGGGTCTGCCTGGATGGGAAAGCCCCCCATGAGCCACACCCCTAGGATGGTGGATCAAGGGGGGCCTGGTGTCTGTAAGGTGCTGGTGGTGCAGTGGTGCATGCTGATTGGCCCTGGAGATGCAGTTGTGGGTTTAGGCCGGGTTAATCTTATGCTCCTTTTCTGCTCTCCACCCTTTAGGGGTCATGGGGAGCCCCTCCGTCCCGGTGGCCTGTGCGAGTGGTATGTGGCCAGACCAATGGGGTGGCTCCGGGGCCACCCCATGTTGGTCTTCCAGATGCTGGGATCACTAACACTGCTCCTTGCCCCATCTGGCTCTTGAGTGTAGGGCATTATCACTTTCACTCTCACATATGCACATGAAAACTCACCTTGTCATCAAGGTCTGCACAACTCTTGTAATGACATAGTCACTTGTATTAGGGTGTGATTAAACAGGAAAACATCTAAAACATGCAGGACAGTGGCATTGAGGATTGGCTTTGCCCATCACTGTTCTAAACTATCCCAACTAAACTCCTTGCTCTCAGACTGCAACTTTACTGGTTCCTGTAGTTTCCAAAAATTGAGTGGGAAACAGAGTCTTCAGTAATTAGGCTCCTTGGTTGAGGAACCAGCTCCTACTTAACTAGACTTACTTGCTGACTTACTTATGTTAGACACTCTTTCAAAGATTTGGTTAAAAAACTTTCCCTTTACCAGCTTTGTCCAGTTCGGGCTTGCTAGGGGGTCTGAACCATCTCTTTTAGTTAGACTTCTTATGATGCATTGAGTTCTCTGGGTTCTCTGGGTTACTTTTTTCTCTTTAGTATTACTGTTCTCTTTTGTGTCTCTTGGACAGATATCTCTAGACTGATCTGTTCGGGAGGGCGGTCCGGGCAGACTGGAACCAATGAGAGGGTCCAAGGCTGTGGCTGGCTGGAGCTGGAACGGACAAGTCAGTGGCTGCAATAGGATCAGAGGCTGAGGCAGACTCCTGGGCTGAGCCTTTGGAGTCGAAGCGGGAGACAGAGTCCTGGTCTGGGCCTTGGGGACCAGAGGCAGACTCTTGGGTTGGACCCTGGCGACCGGAGAGGAGGCAGAGTTCTGGGCTGGGCCCCTGATGCCACCTAAGGCAGAGGCAGATTCTTAGGTGAGGGCTTGGGTGCCAGCTGAGGCAGAGGAACAGAAACAAGCTCAGAAGCATTCAAGACTGCTTGGGAATAGGATAGGGTGCGTCCAGAACAACCTTTGAGACCACAATTACTGGCTGTGGGGGAGAGGCATGACAGTAACAGCTCTCAGACGGTTTATTCTTTGGACCTCCTGCAGCCGGGAAGGTTCCTGCACATGGAGAGTACTTCCAGCCAATGTTTGAGTTCTCCAGGTATGGGGAGACTCCCCCCAAGCACTGGGACTCGCCATGGCTGGTTGGGGAGGACAGTGATGTCTCTGTGCCTGAATGCTTTTCAGAACTCCTGCAACCAGGCATGTTCCTGACCATGAATACTCTTCTGCCGACTCCTGACTCCCCCTCAAAAAGTCAACATACTCCAAGAACAGATTAGCCAGATCCAGTCACAGGTCAGGGATTGCAGGACCCAACTGCAGGAGACTGGAGGAAGGAGTTTGCAAAAACAACAGGTTTTATTGGCAGACTATCAAAAAAACAGAAACTATTCAAAACCCAAAACAGAGTGTTGTAGTGAAATGACAATAAAAAAACAAACTGACGTTAACTGAATTGAACTGATGAAAAATTTGAATTGGTCACTAAGAAAACAACAGTATTTATAGTGCAAAATGGGAACGTGTTTTTTACATAAAAATCAAATCAATGAAGCGTGGTTGAAGGAACACCAGGATTTTAGGTCTCTTCACTGCCTCAGGGCATGAACTTACTGCCAACGAGGGGAAAATAATTCTCAATATTTCTAAAATATGCTACAGGATAATGTCAGTGTGGCTGTTCACCAGCTGAATCTTTGTAGAGGTTTGGCAATAAGGTGGCCATGACCCCAGGAGCCTAGTAAATCCACCACAGCATAGCTTCAAAAAAATAAAAACCAAACAAAAAACTAAAACCAATCAGAGCCTACATCTTATTCCTCCAGATTACTGAAGCAAGTACTTACAAAATCAAGAATAGTGCAGCACTTGAGCTTTCAGCGTGCAACTGGAACTTACTTTCTACTCTTCGTGTGTTTATGCTCCATTTCTGTGAATTAAGAGAGAAAAGGCGGCTAAATAAGCACCCATGTAATTCAAAGTGATGTTTCGTGTTCACCATCTCTGTCAACTACATCCTACTAACTTCAAAGACATTCATGAAAACGTGCCCAGGAACTTAGAGGGGGGGGGGATAAGAACTGTTTTGAAGTCTGGTTCTCAGAATATTCTCTTTTATTTTCAGAAACCACATGAGGGTGTTTTAAAATAACATCACGACATCTTAGCTTTTCCTTTGCATACACAGTTGATCCATAACACATGGAAGCAGGGTCTGCATCAGCATCTCATTTGGTCCTTCACCCCATTTGAAGAGTAATGAGGTTGATGTGGCAGTGTAAAGGTCTGACCAGTTGGCAGATTTCACACAACATAACCATGCCAAAACAACAACAAAACACATTCAAACAAAAATATACTCACTTTCAGTTCTCTACAATTTGCATGATAATAGGAGACGGAAATTACAAATAAGCATGAGAATGTGAAACAATAGCTTTTAGTCATTGTAAACCATGCAGACAATGAAAAAGACAATTAGGCTGTTTACACATGAACACATTTTAGACTTTGAGAAGTCTAAAATGTAATCATAATCTTACTGAATATTTTCACTTCGTAAACTTCAGATCTTCAGATTTGTTGTTGTGATGTCATCAGTGTTTCACACTATAGAAAACTGGTGTGTTGGAAATGCTGTCATTATTTAGCCTACTGTTCATAGATTAATACAAATACTGTAATTCAATTCCATTTTATTTATATAGCGTCTATTACAACACAAACCGTCTCCAGGATGTTTCCAGAGACCAGAACATGACCCCCGATCAGTTATTACATAAACAACGGCAGGTAGAAACTCCCCTTTAAGAGGGAAGAAACCTGGACCAGGACCTGGATCATAAGGGGGGACCCTCCTGCTGAAGACCAGACGGGTGGAGCAGGAAGTAGAGAGATCAGAAAGAGAGAATGAAGAACAGAGAGAGGTACAAAACAAGATATATAAGTACAACTATCTGTCAGCAGCAGAACTAAGACTTCCATGTATTTATGACTGGTACCTGGTTAGTTGGTGGACTACAGAGACGACTGTATAAGCAGGTGTAGACAGCAGACACTGAGGTGGTCAGAGGGTGGGACTGCAGATCAGGATGTCTGCATATATCCAAAAGAGACATCGATACAGACATTTAAATACGGATTGATTGATTGATTGATTGTTAATACCCGTTAAGGAACAGTTTAGATGGAGTAACTGAAAACTGACAGTAGAGGTCGGGCAACCTCCACCGGAGACTTGCACAGCGGTTATTTAGGTCAGCACAACTAAGCATCACTAAGGCCATCTGCATACGCACCCACGGCATCCACAGTTGGTTGCCCTGAGACTGTCATACGGCGGGAAACAAAAATTAGTCATTGAAGAGGTGATTTCTAGGATGTGTCACATTATTATTGACGACTTGTTCTTTCAAGATGAATGTCGAGATTGCAATAAAATGTGTAGTGTGTGAGGAGTTTAACACATGCGAGTTAAGTTTCCATTGCAGGTGCACATTGTGACAGGAGGTCTGGGTTTGCCGAAGTATCAAATTATCTTACAGACGAATTGCATTTTTCCTTCATCGGCATACAATTCGGTCTCCTAGTTATGCTAGTTTCCAAGCTCAACCCTGACATCATAAAACCCATCATGGTCGTGTTGTGCGTGTCGGTCTGTGCGCACTCAGCGCGCTGTACGTCGACAGTTGCCTCCGCTGCAGACGAGCGGTGCGCCGCAAACATCCAGCAGCAGGAATAAGGGCAGAACATGAATCATGAACGGATCTTACAGCTGAAATTTCCTGAGGGTGGACATCGCCTACTAAGAAAAACGTTTATTACACGGACTTGTAGGAAAATCAAAATGTTGCCTCATTAACGATCGGGCAAGTGAAAGAGGACGGAGCCGTTGACACGTATCCTGCAGCGACGCTTTCAACCACCTCGGAGAGACGTGGATACCGAGAAGAACAGGAGGAGGGCAAATGTTCAAAGTTTGACCGGGTAGTCTACAAGTGCCAACTCGACAGCTGCAGACAATGCGAAGGAATTAAACGAAGAATGTGTGTCGTTTGGGATTTATCTGTGATTTTGCAAACATATATCATCTGCACTTCGTCAGGTAAGGAGGCAAAGGGAACTCCCATCTTCACTACATGACCACACCAGTGATACTGGACTCGGCTATGAATGCAATACAAAGCACATTTTAACACTTGGGCCCTGCAGGGGTATGAGGTGACACGAACATGACTTTTAGACTTTTAGACGGGATGTTCGGGATGCTGTCAGCAGGTGAGCGTTTTTTTGTGTTTGGTGAACAATTGGCTGTTTGAGTCAACAACGTTTTAGAGCTACTGTAGCGTGACATAAGTCGGTGCGCACTAGGAAGAACTGAACCACTGAAACAACTTCTGCAGCAGTCGCACGCGATAACCCAGCACTTTGATCACACTTACACAGCATGCGCGTAAAAAGACGCTCATAACAGCTTCCATACAGCGTGTTTGTAGCGGAGACCTCATACAGGATGGTTGCGCCAGACTGTCCATTTTGTCAAGGTTCCCAGAATGAAATGAGTCAATCCAGTCCAAAACAGGGACTTTAAAAAACGAAACGTAATCATGTCTTCTCAGCAGTAAGCACAAATAAATAAATAAAAACACTATAGACAGCTCATGACTAATAGCCTACCTAGGTGTAAAATGTTTGAGACTACTGCAGTCACTTTTTGAAGGGTGTACAAGTATTGATGCAGTCATTAACTTTTCCCTTCCTTTAGAGGGGGAATAACCAGAGGTAAAATAAGAAAAATTAAATCGAAACATCATTGAACTTGAATTTTTGTGATGAGTGTGAGTGGAAGTTACAAAGATACAGTAGCCATTAAACAATTAGATCAAAATAGTCCAACATCTATTTGACAAATACAAGATTCGTAGCATGTGTGATCTGGAAATCACTGCATACAGACAGATGTACTCACGCAGCCTTCGGAAGGAATAGTCCGCTTTTCCAGAGATAAGCAACCAAACATAATGTGGTAAGATGTTCCTTTCATTATGATTGCAGCGAATGCTGGAATGGAAAATGGTACACTCTTTTCAACTTTGTCATGTACATCCATATTCCTTCTTAAGCAGCACTTGTTTTGGCAGATGGGCATATCGGGAGTATGTTGGCAGTGTGTTCACGTACACGTCGATATGTGGAAGGTGCTGAGGTGTTCTGACAGCACAGTTGATTATTTTCTTGTGAAATCAATTCAATTCATTGTCAGCTTGTCTTTAGTCTTCTCAACTTGTTGGTTTTCTCCTTTTAATTATGCTACTCATATTTCTTCCACTTTTAGGGTGTATTTAGGAGTCAGTATATGAAAAAGAATACTTCCCTGTCAGGAAATATGCATGAAATATTATATTTCACTTGCTGTAGAGCTCTTATCTCTCTTTGTCTCCCCACAGCTCAGCCGATTACATCAAAGCTTGATGAGAGTTGGTGGGCATATAAGGATGTTGTCCAGGGAAGTTTTGTTCCAGGTAAATTCACATCACCATTTTCATCCTTTACAGTCTGATTCCTGTCCGACATGTACATGTGGATGTAAAGGCAAACATCATGGACTGCTGTCGGCAGTGATTTTCGATGTGCAGTCTGAAATACTCTGAAAATGCCGATGATAATGGCATTACTGGAAAGAAAAAAGACAAATCCACATTTGCACAAATGTTTTGCTCTCTTGAAATATGTAGCTTGCACCTGACAGAAACAAGCCGAGTTTTAGTGGCAAGCACTTTACTAACATAAATGAGGAGCTGTTGCTCTTTCAAAACATGGCTCATAGAATGGTCACAACTTTTTAAATCACATCAATATTCTAACAACCTCCATTTGATTTAAGGCTCAGGCCTATACTTATAAATACATCTTCTTGCTTAAAGCTCCGTCTCTTGACAGCAAATATCAACATATATTTTTCTTATGCAGCATGCTCTTTTTTTATTTTTTTCATTTTTATTGCCTTATTTCTGACAACAGTAGCTGTTCTGTTTCCCAAATAAAACACATTTTTAGTAGTTTGCCTCTGACTTCCTTAACAGTGTGGAGCACAAAAAAGAAAAGCTGTCAGTTTTCATGAAAGTTTTACTTAAAATTAGTTTTTTTTCCTATTAAATTTTACATTTACTGCAAGGGGATAAGCGATAGTATCACTAGAAAAGGTAACCACACTGCAGGAATGTGTGGTTTATGCATTTGACGTATAATCTATTTGTACTTTGTTGGAATGAGGCATGCCTCTCTGGCATAGGTTCACTCACTAACTGACTCAGGCATTTGAATGAGTTGCATTGAACTGAATAATACTTTATTATTCCCAAAGGAACATTTCATTTTTGCAGTGTAAACAATTTAGAAAAATATAATATATAAAAAAAGTAAAGATTTTTAAATAAATATCAGTTGACAAACCTACGGTGATTAGAATCTCTAGGACAGCGAGGGGCTTGACTTAAATCTCCAGATGTCATCATGAATGGATTATCGTGGAAAATCCATGGAGAGAGTCACTGGAACCTGCATGCTATGCAGCCACATCCCGCTGCTGCAAACCAAGCGGTTTTACTTGTCAGGGCCCTGAACTGCCCTCGACAGAGGAGCAACCAGTTCAAATCTTTCTTCTTAATCTCCAGTTTGTTCTGTTCCACATCCCGACCTCTCCGTTCAACTAGTAAACATTTGGGTTAATAGTCTAGTCATGAGCTGGTTCTCGGAACCCCTACTCACCCACTATGACAGTGACAACTTCTATTGGCAGCTCAGAAATATGTTTCTAAAATGATATTTACAACAGAACTAAGGTAGGGGTACATGAGAAGGTACATGTCAGGGTCTTCAAATAGCAGGCGGACACAAGCGCAGAGTAACAAACGTAGGATTTAATCTAAAAACGGCTGGGCGTAAAGACGCACACAGAGACACAAGTAAGTCGGTGCAGACACGTGTACCAACCAACACTACACTGGGGACTGTGCAGGGTATAAACAGGTATGAAACCAGGTGCAACGGATGAAGGTGATGGGGGCACAGGTGCAGTCTATGATGTGGGGGAAGTGAGGGATGCTGGTTGTAGTAGTAGTTGTAGTTTCAGGAGCGGTTCACGAAGGCTGGCGACACTGATCGTGGTGGCGTGGGAGGAGCGGGCATGACAATACAAAATAAAGAAAAAGAAAACAAAAGACAGGGCAGTTGAAATGGTGTCACAGACAGACATTTGGGGTGCCCCTCTGTTCTCATTCCCCCAAAACAAAACATCCAACTATCCATCTTCTACACCCGCTTTATCCTTTGCAGGGTCACGGGGGTCTGCTGGAGCCTATCCCGACTCATTACAGGCGAGAGGCAAACGATTTGTACCTCCCCGTTTTCCAACTTTGTTTCAATGGGCAAAAACTGTGAGGGACACGTTGTTCTTTCTAACAACTTCTCAGACTGTGAAGATTTTAACTGAACTTTTCATACCTGGTTTTAGGGTTTAAATCCAGACTCTCAAATCTGCTCCACCCCCCCTCTTTCGGAGTAAGTCATGTTTACCCTTCAGCTTTGCACTACCACCTCCAGAAGAAAAGCAAATACAGCAAGATGTGAAGTTGGGAGACTATGAAGATACAGAGCCTGGATAATTCTTCTCTGATCTGGATGTGCAGTGTGACAGGATGGAGCAAAGCCACAAAACATTTCCAGACCTCGGTGACCCCAAACAAAGTGACACTTGTTGTTGGAATATTTGATTTGGTAGTCACCTGAGCCACCCAAATATACCATATGCTCTCTTGCAAAGAAAAAACAAATCACTATTTGTGTTTTTAAAAAAGAGCTGGAATTTGGCCTTCAAGAGAAATGAGAGAGACATTTATTGTGAGGAGAAGCCAACAATTTTGTTTTTCATGAACAAAGCACAAAGGATCTATTCTGGTAGATAATATGTGAAACCCCCACGTTTAGGTATCAGTGCAGTAACTGAGGAGAAAGTGAAGGAGTCTTCATGACAGGAAGTTTTCTTTGGACGGAGCAGACAGCCTACGTTAACGTGGAGAGTGCTGCAGAGTGATGCCGTCGGTACGACGACTTCCTGCCTCCCCTCAGCGCAGCTCGGCGCTGAAAAGTTGTAGAGAAAAGCAGCTATGAAACATATTGAGGCAGTAGGTCGAGTACAGGTGATAACGTAACGCAGCTACAAGCAGCAGAGCGGACCCTGAACGTAGCATGTGCGTGACAATAAAAGCTTTTTTTAAAAAAAGTATTCATTATTACTCTTTTACTACAGTAACAAGTCAAGGCTGAGTTTTCTTCTATTAAAGTGTATTTTATATAGTGAATGTAACGTTTAAAAACCAAAAATAATAGTTAACTATTATTATACTCACTATTATAACAGTTGTCTGTTCTAATAGCGGTGGCTGTGGATAAAAGAGGAGCAGGAGCAGGAGCAGGTGGTGTGGAGCCTTTAACCACCCACTGTGGAGGAGCTCGTGGTGGAAACGTAACTGTAGTCTTCAGACACTTTACTGAGAGTTGCACTGCAGGGGAATTTGCAGCGGGATGTGGAGTGGGACTCTTGGTTGTTAGTGAACAAAAAAGGCCCGTCAGAGGAAGACAGGAAACCAGACGGTCCTGAACCGTCTCACTGAGATGTCCATGCTGCCATGTGGGCTGTGGTGGTGGTGGGATGAGTTCAAGAAAAGTGATTCAACCCACAGTTACAACTTTTGCATATTATATTTTAGAGGCACAGAAGTAGCATTTTAAATTGCATTATGTAGTCTTGATGAATCCCAACTTTTCCTATGTATAAATGTTTTAAACCTTTATTTATGTCTTAAAATCTGTTCATTATCAGAGGGCTAATTTAAGAGTTAGGAACACGTTGCCGTAATAACTCAGGTATATACACAGGAGCTCTGCTAATCTGACAACTCAATAACCATCACGTTAGTAGAAACATTGCCACATGCCGGACTCTTTCACACGTGGACTTTTTTCTGTTTGCTGTCTGTGCACCCACCACCCCTCTGCCCTGCTCTCACCTTTTCAGATATACATCAAACTGATCACGTGCATGTGTGTGCGTGTGCAAATGTCGACCTGTGGTGGCCGTAGCCTGATTACAGTGGGGAGTGATAATGTGACATCGGCGACGGTAGAGGGTGCTTTTTTAAAATGTTAAACATATTGTTTGAGTCCAAAAGCAAGAAATACATTAAATTAGTGTTTAAGTTGGGTATTCATTATTGATTAGCAAAGCTTATTCTTGGGAGCTGGATGGAGAAACAACAATTGTGGTTTTTTTTTGGGAACTTCGGGTCTCATCAGTGGGAGGAGCCTGACTTTGGATGTTGTTTTCCCCTGGTACACTCTCACGTGACACCTTTTTACAGTAGTTACTACTGTGTGGGCTTGGGAGGAATGTCTGCTTCAAGGTGTTTTTGAAAACAAAATGCAAAAAGAAACTCAAATGGCATTTAAAATCGGGTCACTGTCATCACGCGTTAATATTTGCTGTAGTGGCTCTGTCGGCTCCCTGAGACATAGGATCCTGACAGTTAGGAGATGGACAGAGTTGAGGGTGTTTATTTCAGAAGCAAAATGAGAAGCTGGGGAGTCTCCCTCAGCAAAAAGAGAAACTGCTGTCTCCTTGAGTATAAAATGGTGCACCATGGTTCTTCGTGATCCTGAATGACTAACATTCGCTCTACTTTACCTTTAATAGTGAAGAGCACAGCATGATAGATGAAGGTGGGCAAGGAGGATGAGTTTGGTAGTGCTGCTGTGGTTTGCCCATACTTTGGGAGTACCGCATATATAGAGTATAAAACTGGTCCTGTGAAAGACTGGCGACCTGTCCAGGTGGACCCCCGCATCTCGCCTGTAATGAGTCAGGATGGGCTCCGGTAGACCCCCGTGACCCTGGGAAGGATAAAGCAGGTATAGAAGATGGATGGATGGATGGATGGATGGATGGATGATAAAACTAAATATAACTCATGAAGTGAGTTTTTGTGATGCATATAATTTCAACTTATGATATTTAACTTAAAATATCAATGTAGAATTGTAAAATAAAAATAATTTTTGAGCTTCAACAGATTATTTGTAGATGAAATGATTTAAGTTCTTTAATAGTCACCTGTATATATTTTGGTTGATTTCCAAAAGATGTGATTTATGAGTTTGTTTTATCTAGTGATTTCTTGTACTTGGTGGGACATGAAAAACCTGAGAAACAGATATACAAACATGCCAAGACTGTCCCTCCATCAACAACATGAAACATAATGAGCTTTGACTGATCGATAACTCTGTGTGAAGCATAACCACAACAGCGAATATGCCCTCAGTCTTACGTGCTACAACCGCCTCCCGTTTTCATTCCCACTCTGTTCTCGTTTCCTAGTATTTAGTATTTTCATGTTCACCGCCATCGAGATCACACCTCAAAAATGAAGCACACAAGATTGGTGTAGGCTTCTTGTCCTGGTTTGATTGTAGTTCAAACTTGGACAAATAATTGCTTTGAAATAAACTCTCCTGAATCTCTGGGAACATTTTTCGATCCAGCTGCCGATCATGTACAATCTTCCCTTTTGAAAATGCACTTAGAACTACAAAACATCTTAATGATATGCTGATGTACCTGATGCTATGGTCTTAATATTGGACTTATTTACCTCCATTTTTAGTTAACTCTACTTGCTTTGTGTAAAATAATTGTGGATAATCTCACCTCACATTATATACATAGTACAATTTAAGTCATATCAGGGTCAGCTTTTAAGTTATTTCAAAGTCAAAATGATGTTCGATTCCCGGCCCGGCAGGAGTCTTTCTGTGCATGTTCTCCGCGTGCTTGCGTGGGTTCCCTCCGGATACTCCGGCTTCCTGCCACAGTCCCGTGAGCGACCTGTCCCGGTGGATCCTTGTAATGAGCTGGGATCGGCTCCGGCAGACCCCCGTGACCCTGCAAAAGATATAGATATGGAGATAAAATAGATGCAAACATCTGCAAACATTTCATTTCATATTCAGCTATCGTGGTATATTTTGTCATTTGTTTGTTAGTTTTGTTAAAATCTATTACCATTTGAAAAGACACCTCGCATGTCCTTATTTTATTATCCAAACAACAAAAAGTGCTGATTTGAGTGCCTTGAAAAAGCAACACAAATGACTTTTGTTCAAGTTGAAAAAAAACGTTTCCGATTGTCCGATTGTTCTGACATGTCCTTGTAGAATAGACTTTGACTTGTGAACTATTTTCTACTCTGGATTTTCATACATTCCCCTCTATCCTGTGTTGATGTCAGGTCATTCTTCTGTTCTTCTAACATCTCAGTGTCTGAGTCTGTTTTTCTGTGCAGGTTCATAGTTTATTTATACAGCTATTCATGTATATTTAAGTACATTTGTATCTGTTGCCCCATCACTTTTATTTTCCCCTGGTCTTTGCCCATATTCTCATTTCCTCAGCACTTTTAGCTTTTCTTTGTTCTCCTCAGTTCCTCCTTTTTTTCTTCAATATTTGTGGCTTTTCCAAATCCCCCCTCTCTCATTTTTCTCAGGTTTCTTTTGTTTTGATCCTCTCATACCCTTCTACCACCTTTTTTGATCTCTTTCATTTCTCCTCTCTCTTTCAGTCTGGAGATGTTTTCATCGTTCAGTAGAATTTGCTGACAAGTCTCATAAGGCCACCCTGTCAATAAGCATTCACCTGGGTATCGAAAAACATGTGGTCAGGTTCCATTTTTGGAAACGATGTAATCCTAAACTGTCAGTGACAGAAAAGCTCATCTCTAGACAACGGCGCTTGAAGACAAATCTTGTTATCTGACATCCACAGTAACAGATATTACGCAAAAAGACTTATACAGAGATTGAACAGCTTTGTCACTCTGGCACCAATATAATGTATTATTCAATAAAATAATGAATACAGAAAAAAAACTAAGTAATTTATTAGGCAACTGGTAATGCAGAAGAATTATCAGTAATTCCTTAACATATCTTACACCCCAAATCAGCCAAAGTTAAGCTGTCATGTAAAAATGATAATCATAGTAAACATTCCAAAATATATAAATATATATATATAAATACTAAAGAGGTAACTAAATAAATAAAATGAGTTATGTCATTTGAAGCAGAGGATGTCATATAAATGTTTCCATGTAAGGTTTACAACACTTTCACACCAAATGAGCTGCTCGACAGTGTAGCGACACAACAAAGTGCACGTGCAGAACGTGAGTGTGAGCTCTGGACTTGTTCTCGGGAATACCTCCACAGCCAACACACGCATGGCATTCACCCAGCCACTCAATGCAGAACGGAGCAGAAGCTGATGCCAAGTGTGTCAGAATTCACTAAACTGTACGTGGCAGCTGCAGCCTTCATTCAAGCCTTTTAAGAATAAACAAAAAAGACAAAGAACAACAAGTCTTAAAATTCCTGTACTATCTAGTTCATTCAGGTGGTACTATATATATATATATATATATATATATATATATATATATATATATATATATATATATATATATATATATATATATATATATATATATATATATATATATATATATATATATATATCGGGTCCTCTGGTAGAGGACCCGAGCTTAGAAGGGACACCACCCACGGAGGGTGAGGAACGAGTTTTTTTATATATTCAATTCAATTTTTATTTATATAGCGTCTATTACAACACAAGTTGTCTCAAGGCGCTTTCCAGAGACCCAGAACATGACCCCCGAGCAATTATTACATAAACAGCGGCAGGTAAAAACTCCCCTAGTGGAAGAAAAACCTTAAGCCAAACAGTGGCAAGGAAAAACTCCCCTTTAAGAGGGAAGAAACCTTGAGCAGGACCTGGCTCATGAGGGGGGACCCTCCTGCCGAAGGCCAGCCGGGTAGAGCAAGAAATAAGAAAGAATAGAGACATAGAGACACCGTCAAAGGTACAAGATAGGATACATTAGTAACTGGCCACATATATATATATATATATATATATATATATATATATATATATACAACTCGTTCTGTGGGTGGTGTCCCTTCTAAGCTCGGGTCCTCTACCAGAGGCCAGGGAGCTTGAGGGTTCTGCGCAGTATCTTTGCTGTTCCTAACACTGCACTTTTCTGGACTGAGATGTCTGAGGTTGTTCCGGGGATCTGCTGCAGCCACTCTTCCAGTTTGGGGGTTACTGCCCCGAGTGCTCCGATCACCACGGGCACTACTGTCACCTTCACCTTCCAGGCCTTCTCCAGCTCCTCTCTAAGCCCTTGGTATTTCTCAAGCTTCTCGTGTTCCTTTCGCCTGATGTTACCATCACTTGGTATTGCCACATCCACCACCACGGCTTTCCTCTGCCCTTTGTCTACCACCACGATGTCTGGTTGGTTTGCCATCACCATCCTGTCTGTCTGTATCTTGAAGTCCCACAGGAGCTTTGCTCTGTCATTTTCCACCACCTTGGGAGGTGTTTCCCATTTTGACCTTGGGGTTTCCAGCCCATACTCCACACAGATGTTTCTGTAGAGTATGCCCGCTACTTGGTTATGGCGTTCCATGTATGCTTTCCCTGCCAGCATCTTACACCCTGCAGTTATGTGCTGGATTGTTTCCGGTGCTTCTTTGCACAACCTACACCTTGGGTCTTGTCTGGTGTGGTATATCTGGGCCTCTATTGCTCTGGTGTTCAGAGCCTGCTCCTGTACAGCCAGGATGAGTGCCTCTGTGCTGTCCTGTAGGCCAGCTCTCTCTAGCCATTGGTAGGACTTCTTGAGATCAGCCACTTCAGTTATGGTTCGATGGTACATCCCGTGTAGGGGCTTGTCCTCCCATGATGCTTCCTCCTCCAGCACCTCTTCACCTTGCCATTGTCTGAGGCATTCACTGAGTACGTCATCCGTTTGGGCCTTGTCCTTGATGTACTCATGGAGCTTGGCAGTTTCGTCCCGGATAGTGGCTTTCACACTCACTAGTCCTCGGCCTCCTTCCTTACGGCTTGCGTACAGTCTCAGTGTGCTGGATTTGGGGTGGAACCCACCATGCATGGTGAGGAGCTTCCTTGTCTTAACATCTGTGGTCTGTATCTCTTCCTTTGGCCACCTTATTATTCCTGCAGGGTATCTGATCACTGGCAGGGCGTAGCTGTTTATTGCCCTGGACTTGTTCTTGCCATTGAGCTGGCTTCTTAGGACCTGCCTTATATATATATATATATATATATATATATATATATATATATATATATATATATATATATATATATATATATATATATAGGCCCTGGATGGACTGGCGACCTGTCCAGGGTGTACCCCTGCCTTTCGCCTGATATGCGTCGGGATAGGCTCCGACAGACCCCCGTGACCCGGAAACGGATAAAGCGGGTATAGATAATGGATGGATATATATATATATATATATATATATATATATATATATATATATATATATATATATATATATATATATATATATATATATATCTATATATATATATATATATATATATATATATCTATATCTCTATATCTATCTATATATATATATATCTCTATCTATATCTATATCTATCTCTATCTCTATCTATCTATCTCTCTCTATATATATATATCTATATATATGATTGAAATCCAGGCAGCACGGTGGCTTAGTGGTCAGCACTGTTGCCTCACAGCAAGAAGGTTCCTGGTTCAATTACCGGCCCGGTGGGTTTTCTGTGTGGACTTTGCATGTTCTCCCCGTGCTAGCGTGGGTTCCCTCCGGGTACTCCGGCTTCCTCCCACAGTCCAAAAACATGCAGGGTAGGTTCATTGATCATACTAAATAGCCTAAATTGGTGTGAATCTGAGCCCTGCGACGGACTGGCGGCCTGTCCAGGGTGTACCCCTGCCTTTCGCCTAATATGCGTCGGGATAGGCTCCGACGGACCCCCGTGACCCGGAGACGGATTAAGTGGGTATAGATAATGGATGGATGGATGGATTGAAATCCAAACAAACCAGTAACTTGACTGATATACTTGCCACTTTTAGTCAAATGTGTTCAAAATGCTTTAAAAACAATAATTTAATCAGAGCAATTACAGATCTGCCTGCAAGAAATCCGGATGACTCCGGATGCTCCTGTCAGAGACTATTGTGAGCCAGCAAGCCAAAGCCTCCTGAATCTGACTGCTGTCCCCTGTGTGACACATGCACGATTATTTTGGGACAATGTGACCAGCCAAAAACACATCCAACCTTCTTCAGGTCAGAACTGGGCCACTTCAGTTTGTCAGATACAAATCAAATGTTATGAAAGCGACTTCAGGCAGAGCAGCTGCGTGGCCCGTCTTAACCTTGGTCGACTTTCATCATTAAATGTGAAGGAAGATGAAAAAGAGGGTATCGCATGGCAAAAACAAACACGGAGGACAGCGCCAGTACCGTTTTTATGTTAACTTTCTTTTCATTGTCATTATAACATTATTATAACGCTTGCATTGGCAATAGTGTAACTAAATTAGACTTATCTGACATGACCGTACAGTACTGCTTTAAGGAGAAATTCCACTTACCAAAGGATTTAGGTGCACATTTTGAAATAAAGTGCTTTTCTTGTGCCTTTATCTTATCAACTGTAATTTTAAGCTTTTGTATTTAAAGCTACCTGGTCTCTGGTGTAGGTAATAAACTGCTCCTTCCCTCCTCAGAACCTAAAACTGGTCCAGCAGGCAGGTTATGTGTTGGGAGGACACATGTGCTGTACAAGCTTGTGATTTATTTGAGGAATTGGGAAGAAATCCTTTTTGTGGAAACAGCTTTCCATCCGACTGACTGTTTCCCCCTCCGAGCATTCCACCACAACCCAGCTGTGTCGTATCTACAGTAGCTCCAGGTCGTGCGGCTTTGGCCCTCACCTTTATCAATCAATCAATCAATCAATCAATCAATCAATCAATCAATCAATCAATCAATCAATCAATCAATCAATCAATCAATCAATCAATCAACCAACCAACCAACCAACCAACCAACCAACTAACCAACCAACCAACCCTGAACCTTGGTCTTGGTGGTGGTCTGGGTTCTGGATACAAACAGAACAAACATTACACCTCGTCACTGGGACTAACTGGTTGACTGCACCAGTTTGACATCATTTAATATGAATCTAAGTCACATTAATAGACAAGCCTTTTTTAACACACTCACTAAATATTCCCAATCCAACATTAGTGAACCCTTGGAGTTCAGAGCTGCTTGGACCTCCTTTGGTATCAGTGACTTCAAGCAAGTGCTTGCAGTAGTTCTGGATCAGATCTGAACAACATTCAGGAAGTGCTTCAGCTCAGGGAAACATCTAAAAACGTTGCAGGAGGCTCCGCTGCAGCGTTTTATGGAGCACAGCTAAATGTCAGGATATTTGATGTGTTCTGTGTTTTGCCACGTGATAATTTTCAGGGGATTGCAAAGTGATTCTGTTGGTCTTCCACATTTGTTCTGACTGTCAAATCTAAATAAGTACATGACAGATTATACTCAAAGAGAAATTAATTTTCCTCAGAGGACGATGCCAACTGTCTTTGGTGAGCCTCCAACATTTACTTTAATGCTGTCAGAACAGTCGGCGTTTTTGCACCAAGTTGCAAACATTTCCGGCTTTTAGCAACATTTCGTTCCATCACGAATGCTGTAACTATGAACACGTCATCTTCTCTATAAGCCGCAATACCTTTAATTTCTATAAAGACAACTTTCGAAAATCAGTCAAGTGAAGGATAATTTGACTTTGGGGAAGACTGAATTATGTTCAAGCAGTGCAAGCAAGACCCAGCAGATTTTCTCAGGACAACATGAGATGTGTTTGTGCATGTTCGTGCACAAGGATCAACGTCTGTGAATTAAAAAACAGGCAACGGCTCAGGGCAGCTGGCCTTTCCTCCAACAATCCCCACGTTCCTTCTCTCTGTGTCTCATGGAGGAGAAGGAATTGTGTTGGGGAGAAGGAGAAGACTACCAGGGTTTTTTATTTTTCCCAGATAACCTTCAGATGGGAAGTGTTGCTGAGGCTACGCAGACAGCAGCTACAAAGGCAACATTAATCGGTTGTTCCTCGGATCAGACTTCAGATTAAATACTGCTCTTTTCTACCGCAGACTCTCGCAGCTTGAGTAGACATTACTCACCAACCGAACTGGTGACTGTAACTAATTTAAAATGTACCGTTTCTGAACAGGGCACAAACTGCCGGCTGTTGACAGTTGAATTCACAAGTCAAAATGGGACAAAGGTTTTGTCTGAAGAGACAGTCGACATATCGGGTCACGAGATCCGGACCACATGCTGATCATGCACCAGTCATTGGATATTCAGCTACGCTCCCAGTGTAGTCGAGGGAAATACTTCCTATTTTGGTTATTCTGAACCCAAAAAAATGGAATTTGAAACCTTTTGGGAAGTAAATGTCACAGAAAGGTTTAGACTAGATGTATCTATAAAATTGATCAAAAAAAGTAAAAAACAACAACTCAAGTTGTTCTTTGTATTTTGAATGAAGAAAGCTTTAAAGTGTTTCTCCAATTAGACTTTAGCGTCATCAGGAAAGAAGTAAATAACTTTGATTAGTTACTACAATTTCTTACATTTCAATAAATTAACATTTAATAGTGTGTGCTCATACAAAGAAGTTTCACCAAGATTAGGAAAAACAATTAAAGAGAAGTAAGCTTCTCTTTCAACAACGTAAACCCTTTAAATGAAAACTCAAAGGTGATAACTTTATTCTACTGCACTCATACACGAGGGTTTTTCTTACACCGGCATGTTTCCAGCTACATCTGCCTCTTCAGTGAATTGCATCTACTCGGAAGTATTACAGAAACTCCAGGTCTACACATTTGTGCTCCTTTTATCAGCACACAGTTGTTCATTTGTGTTTGTTGCATCTTTGCAGCTTCTTCTCTTTTTAATTTGCAGACATTAGTTAGTACTTTGAGACTTTTTTCTCTTTTTAATGTTCTTTCCCTTTTTTAATTAATGGGTGGATTTGTTAGAAGGATGATACGTTAGTTTCCTGAGTCTGTCCTCATTACCTACTTTTTATGTTGGAACCCAGAGTCTGGGTCATGTGACACAGGAAGTAGCTAAAAATAGTCCTCTTTGGGTTTGTCATCCAAGCACAATAAAAGATCAAGCATTTGTCTGATTCCCTTTCTGAGCCAACCACCTTGTTGAAAGATGTCAAATGCCAGGAGTATCCTCTGCTAGTTATGTGGTCCTCTCAGTGGAGGTCATGGATTCTCTCTCGGATTTGGGAATGTGCCTGTGCTTCCTGGGACGAGGCTCTGCCTTACGGTTTAACAGTCAGAGAACAATAAACAGACACACCTGCAGACTGGCTTGACGCCGCTTTGTTAAGCTGATATTATTTGGAGTGCAGTGTTGTATACACTGCGTCCTTGGTGGTGGAAAGAATAAACGCTGACTTTGACTGCGTCCAGCATATCTCTGTCACTAGTTGATGCCACAGAGCAGTTTTGAAACAAAAGATGCCCCCTCCTCCGTGAAATAGATGGTCTCCAGAGAGTTTGTGGCAGAAAGAAAATGTATATATGTACATATGTTACAGCTCCTGTGTTCTTTATAAATTGTGAAAATATAGTGATACAAGATGTGACCACTTTGTTGGTTAGTGGGTAGAGTCTGTGTCTGTGCCTACATGGTGCCTCAGTCAGGGGGCTTATTTGGGTGTGCTGTATGTAGGACACCAAGTCAGTGATGAGATGAGCTTCTGCCTCGCTCTCCTGCAACATCTCTCTCTTCCTCACACACACACGCACACGCACGCACGCACGCACGCACGCACGCACGCACGCACGCACGCACGCACGCACGCACACACACACACACACACAACTCTTAGGCATATATTTAACTCTTTGTCATTGTCATGCAGTTTCTAATTCTATTTTAATAAAATCTTTGAGTTAGTGCCTATACATGTTTTCATTCTCTCTCTCTCTCTCTCTCTCTCTCTCTCTCTCTCTCTCTCACACACACACACACACACACACACACACACACACACACACACACACACACACACACACAGAAAACTCTCAGGGACGCAACTCTGAAAAGAAAGAGTAAGAAATGAAGAAAAGTAACAAGATCAAGAGGGATGAGGAGGAGGTGGAAACTACATTCCTCCCACGCTGCAGAGGGGATATGAGCAATTTTAGAAAGGACTAAAGGACAGAGTAACAGTAAGACCGGAGAAGGAGAGGGAACATAAAAAAGAGAAAAATAAGTATGGGATCGGATAACGGATAAAGTGAAATTGAGAGCGAAGTTATGATAATTACTTTTAATAATCTCTTTATATCTCCTCAATTCTCTTTTCACCGTGAGCTTCTGATGGCAGTGTGTTTATCAAACATTTGTTTGTGACGATTCACCACTGGTATGAAGTTAGTGTGGGAGTGTTTCTTTTTGCTCCGCGTGCCCTCTGTAAAACTGTTTTTAATAACCAGAAATTGTAATGGTTTTGATATGAACCACAAATGTTGAGTCCAGCAGGTCAGAGTTATACCAGCACAAACCGACCAAAAATTAATTGGTTTCTAGTTGTCCCCGTTCTGGGCTGGTGCAAGAAATCCCGCCTGCACGTAAACACTTCCAAAACGAACAATGTGAATTTGTTTTAGGGAAACACACGTCTGAATTAGCCACAAATACCTGGGCATCATTATGATCACAAACCGAAATAGGACAACGGGACTGACTGTATGGCAAACAACGCACAGCAAAGTGCAATATTATTTTTTAAATTCTTTTAATATATTTTATGTATAGTGTCATTAAACTAACACAGTTATCAGTTCAGACAAAAAAAAAATATATATATATATATATATATATATTGAAGTACAACAGACTATTATGTTTGCTCCCGGCTTGGATCTGATGGAGCATTTGTAAAATCTGGTTTGTGTGACCTCGGGGTCCTTCTGGACAGTTCTCTGTACTAAGATGCTCATGTTCAGCAGCTGACTCACTCAGCTTTTTTCTATCTAAGAAACATTGCAAAACTTAGAAATGTTGTTCCGAAGGCAGAAAGAGAAATGATTATTCATGCTTTTATTTCTTCACAACTGGATTACTGTAAATCTCCTTTTACCTGTCTGAAACAAAAATCCCTGAATCTGCAGTCTGTTCAAAACACAGCTGCACACCTTTTATCCAACTCCATTAACAGAGACCACATTACTCTGACTCTAAAAACTCTTCACTGGCTTCAAGTCAGTTTTAGGATCAATTTTAAAAATTCTTTTTTTAAAGATTAAAGCTCTAAATGGTATTTGCCCCTCAGGGTGTTCTTGGGCACTGCACCTCATTTGAGCATGACACTTTGATAAATTACAGGATGTTCCCAGCAGCCGTCGCTCTACGTTTGGGCCTGCTTCCCATCAGATCCAACATACCACCAGGTGGGAATTAGCTCACAGCTCAGTTCCATTCTTCACCATAGTGTCCAGAACATACACAAATCCAGTGATAAGGTTTTAGAGTCGAGCATTGAAGCGCAACCAAGGCTGTCCTGGCATCACATGCATTTGTAGATTTGTAATAAGAGCCTACAGGTGAAAGCAGGTGGCATTTTTTATTAAGAGCAGCATTGAGCTTGGTACATGAGACATCTGAAAGCTTTTAGGAAACAGGTACGCCGTGCTCTTCGTGTCGGTCTACGAACAGGTGGAATAATTCGGATGAGCCATGCAGAGGGTGAACGTAAGCACACTGCAGAGACTTGCTGCCTGAATTCACTCCCGGGACTCGTTTCTTTCCTGAAACATGTCAGCAACTGCACGAACTAGACTGAATGATGAACCCTTGTACTACTTAGTAGATGTGGTTTTGAAAACTGCTTTTGTGGAAGTTATTTATCTGAGCTTCTGATGCACAACAATCTTAAAAATCTTTAAAAAAGTTGCACAAATGATCAGGTTTCCACTTTTAAACACATTTATTAGTTTAAAAAAGTCTTTTTATATTAAATAATGATAAACAACATTATGTTCTACACTATAATGAACATCATGTATGTAAAGTGCAGGTGCATTATACCAGCTAGTAAGTCTGTTTGTCCCTGACCCGATGCGACGGTCCGTGTGCCAGAGGGGAGTGGTTCTGTGAGCTGCCCCTGGCCATGCTCACTGCTTTGTCTAAGCAGCGAGTTTATTTGTTTACCAGAGGGCATTTTAAGTTGCACAGTTGCACAAGTTATTCTGCTGCATGAAATAACATCTTTTTTTGTTTTTGTTTTCTTAACTAACTAATAAACTCAGATTCAGTGAATGGTCCAATATTGAACTGGGCTTAACAGTGTATTTGTACTATCTGATAACGATGTGTGCATTTTCAGTAAAGCTTAATCGTCAGCTGGACATGTCACTACTCATTTGCTTTAAGCTAGATTTGATTATAAATGTGAGCGACTGCTTGATAGAAAAAAGAAATTCTAATGAATAAACAGATTCATCTGATCATGTAGTGCTCTCAGCCTTGCACAAAAACAAATTCAGGACTGGCGCTGCACAGACATCATTGTGAGGCTGTCCGAGTCCTTGAAGATAGAAAGAAAAAGTGAAGCTGTTCAGCATCAGATGACTCATTTCGGGGAGTGAGTGCAGGATTTTGAAAAAACAGAGCTGGAGCAGTCGCTCACTAGGCCTCTCCGAGATGGCGCTTCAGGTGCCGGATCTAAGAGAACATCTCGCTTCTTATTTCAGATGATGAAACTGAATGTTGCCGGGGACAGCCAAAGGAGAGAAGAACTGAATCATATTCTGTAGCTCAATCTAAATGTCCGATGGCTGCTGCTTCTGCTCACTGTACATTCACGGGCATTTCATCGGGCTGCCTCAAAGTGTTACAAGTTGCATTTAGACTCCCATGTTACGATAGATGGATTTGTCTTATTTGCATCCACTTAAAGGTCTCTCTTTTGAGTAGCTGCAATAAAAGGAGCTTTAACACCCCACAATATCTGGGGCATTAAAGCAACATTTTTCAGTCAACGCCTTCTCTTTGTGTCTGACATAACGTCTCTGTTTTTAAGTTAGCAATTTCCATTGAACTCTAATACTCACGCTAGATGCTCTGGAACAACAAGTTAAATAAATCTGTCTGCCTCCTACATTTCTCATAAAGCCACTCAACAGCTTCCTTCTAGCTGATCCCTGACATCCCTGGTTTCATGCCACATCTGTCAAAGTCTTTTTGGTTAATGTCTGTTAGGTGCCCGTCTAACCATTCTAGTTCACAACAGCTGATGTCCATGCTTTGCTTTCATCATTTAAAATTCCTAAAAGATACTGAGCACAGTCAAAACCCAATGACAAAAGACTGTACTACTGCAATACTGTAGCTCCAAGCACCAGTGCTGGCAGCTCGATGCTGTTTCAAATGGCATGTTTAGTAGAGCAACCATCTGCTTTTTAGCTTCATTCTGGATGGACATATTCCAAAGCGTTGTGTCTTTTGAAACTATGCTGCCACACCAGGACTACATAGATACATCTTTTCTGGATCTTGTCCCAAACAGTTGATTAATCCCCATTCCCATCTGCAGCATTAACATTATTTTATCTTTTATCTCCATGTTGCAAACTGATACTTATTTGACTTTTTTTTGCATAAATTGTTTTGTAATTCATATTGTTATTTTTTAAATACCATTTTAAAAACTAAAGGAAGTTGCTCTAATTCTACTGTAAATGCATTAGAGGTGACTATGGAAAACACTACATGAATGTTGCATCTGCTTTTTGTTGTGGATAGCACGTTAAGATAGAGTTGTCTGGCTGCAGGTTATGTCCATACTGTATGTTACCTGGGCGTGGTTGCAATTGTTTTTATATTTTTCATATTTATCATAACACACTGTAGTTACATTTAAAAGTCAGTTTGGCATGATTTGAACCTTTTTCAAATAGTTCATTCTTCGCTATTTTGGTAAATTTGCTCTGTATTAGTGCCTTTAACTTTCAATTCAGGAATCACTGAGTGATAACTGGATATTGCTGTGGATAGGAAGGATCTGCCTCCCTGATACACCCCACACCTGCAGAGTAATCTGAGTATTTCTGCAGATGACAGGACTCTGACGTGTACTGGAAGAGTACAGTTCCCTGTGGTGCTCCTCTGCTGCTGACCACCTGGTCAGATACACAACCATCCAGTCTCACACGTTGTGGTCTTTTTGTCAGGTAACAACTGAGTCGATGGGCTGCTAACAGTTCATTACTTGGGCTCCAGAAATGATGTTTCGGAGTTGCATATCCTGGGTTACACCATCCACTGCATTAAATTCCACCGCTCTTGCTTTAGCTGCTCCTCTTTAAATCTGTATCATCTAAAAAACATGAATTACACTGCATTCCCAATAGATTAGCAGGGTTAGTCCAAGCTCATCCATTTTATTTGCAAGAGATCTCACGTTCTTCATTATGATCAAGGGAAGAGGTGGTTCAACTTCCTCTCTTTCAGCTTTGCTGCTGCTCCACATCCAGAAAATCTCCTCTTCAGCTCATAGGAGGTGTGGGGGTCTCGATCTGGGTATTATCTAGGTTCCTGAAATCTTAGATCAGCTGCCCCTGCTTGTAAACAACTTTCATTGCTATGGTGATTCATCACCATAGTGACAAAGAAAATCCTCAAGCCGCATACCACTCAAACCAGAATGGGAAACCGTTCCAAAATCATGATTATTTTCAGAAAAACACTAAGAAGGAATAAGTCAAGAAGACATGGAAAGGCAGAAATACCACAGAAGCTACTTCAACAAGCTGCTACAACACATGGCGCTATCCTAGAACATTCATAGATAAGAACATTGTCTGTTTCCATAGTTACAGACCTTAGTGCAAAAATATATCCCTTCTCCTGCCTCCTACACTTTACAGGACAATTTATATAAAAGAGTAAAAATAATTTGCTTTGCCTAAAGTTTGTATGCGTGCATAGATGATCGGACACATGCCACCGTGTAACCATTGTGCTCCTGGAGGCATAATCAGACTGAATGGTACTTGTTTAGGTTCTCCGTAAGGTGTCCTCAATTTATTTCTTTTAGGGTTTTCCACACCAGAAGAATTTGGTTGAACTCATTGATCCTCTCAAAATATTTCATGATTTTTGTTCTTGCCAACTTCAATTTGTTTAATAATGGTCACCCGTTCTTGGATTTCAGGCCTGTAACCGATTCCAAAAAAAGTCTGGCAATTTATCGTTGGTCAGGAAGAGAACGATCAACACCAACAGCAGTATTCCTGAAAGACTGAGTCTGTCAGGAGCAACACTGAACAGAAAAGGTCAACTTTTTTAACAAATGATCAAGGGAATCTTAAAAAAAAAAAAAAAACAATGTTCCTGAAAAACAAAAGAATTAAGGAATTTTCATGTTTCTCAATCTGGAAAAAATGAATGGACAAAACAGGGAAAAGTCTAAATTTGAAGCCTAAGATCTGTGGTCCCTTGGATGGATCAATCAATGATACACCCACAAAGACTAGGAATTAGTTTGGCACACTTTTGTCAAGCAATACTATGGGTCAGTACATTCAGAAATGCCACTTAAAACGTTTCTGTGCAAAGAAGAAGCCGTAAGTCAACCCTGTCCAGAGGTGGCATTGGCAGCTCTAGGTTCTGAGGCATCCCATCCCAAATGGGATGGACCATCTCTCAGTGGGAATGTGTATTGTGGTCACACTTATGGTCCATACCAATGTGCAAAAGGGCCATCTAGAGTCAAAAGCAAGTCTCTGTCATGGTATAAGGTCACATCAGTGATGCAGCATTCATGCAGACAAATAGATTAGGACTTTAGAGCAACATATGCTGCCTTCAAGATATATCTATTACAGAACCATTTTTTAATAGTTTTCAGGAAGAGAAACCACATTATATCATATTTGTATTTTTGTAGTAAAATTGCAGACTTGCATCAAGTCAGCAGAATAACGCGTCTTCAACTGTAACGCTGAGGTATGTAGATGTGCTACAGAAGCTCTTTGAAGACTTTTTATATCAAAACAAAATATTGCACACTCTGCTTTAGTCATTTCTCTGGTCTCTAATTTAGCCCTGAAAGATTATTTTCATCATAATCGACATAGGAGGAAATAGTTGGAAAAATCCAAGAGAAGGAAACCGAACAGAATCCAGATGCATAAATGTAAACAAAGAAAAAGTGGTGAAAATGCGTGCATTCTTCACACACAAATCATTTATGCCCTTAAGTCTTAGATGATAAAATGTTAATAGAAAAATTGTCAGTGGCTAATTTTCTTTTTAGCTTTTAGTCTCATGACTGCTCATTTGGGATGCAAACAATTATTATTCTTAGTATTATTAATGTGCAAACTGCTAGTAGAAGACTATCCACATTTATTTAAGGTAAAAAATGATGCTAGAAATCAGCCTTGTGTGTATGCATGTCCTTGTATAATTATGATTTAGGATAAATACAATATAAATAATAATAAATAAAAAAACTATACCTACACGAGGCTTTATAAAAGTAACTAAACCAAATCTGTGCACACATCCCTCCCTGTGTACGTGCACACAGTTTTAACCATGACACACACACACAAGCACTCACACACACACACACACACACACACACTCACACACACACACTCACACACACACACACACACACACACACACACACACACACACACACACACACACACACTCATACACACACACACACACACACACACACACACACACACACACACACACACACACAAACACACTCATACACACACACACACACCACTCTAGGATTAGTATTCAAAAAGGGGTAAGATATTTACATTGTACATTAACAGAAGAATTATTGTTAAGCCGAGAACTGGTTGCTGCAAAATGTTAAAAGTATTAATGCACAGAGACATTCAATACAAAAGGATACTGATACGATAGCGAAGGGTACTCAAATAAGAACCATCATCAACCGTCATTAGCCCACTGATTAATGGCACATCATATGTAATGCAGTGTTTTGTATTACAGGAGTTATTAAACACAACATCTGAATGTCTGCTTTGTGATATATTGTCTGGCAGTGGGACGAGTCTCACGATGCACAAAATAAGAGAGGAAACACAAAGAAATCATTCAGTTGAACATCAAGCCATTCATCAGTGTTTCATGTATAGTGACACTAATGTTGTCTCTATAATGTTATCTCTTGTAGAAAGGGGAAGTTTTAGGTTAATATTTCAGTCAGGGGTTTGACAGAAGACAGAAACTATCAAAGGCAGGGTCCACTACAAGAGGGAAGCACAGAGAATAATTTCTGGTTTGCTAGAGCTTAGACGGAGACATGAAGAAGTAGAGCTCATATGTGAAGCGCAGTCATCCGACACAGGTGTGGGTGATCAGTGCAAATGCAGCAGACAAGCAAACATGCAGCAGGAAGGGTGAAAATGCTCAAAGAGGTGGACAGAGAGCAGCTATCAACCAAATGAGGCATGCCCTGGATAAAATTAGAAAGCCTAACTCTGACACTGGTTCAGGACATCACACAGCTACCTGGAAAATTAGAGGCAGCGAGCCCTGAGTCTATACAACTGTCACAGATCGACCCGTGGATTCATACATTTACTTATTTTGTTGGGTTTCTAGAAATGTGGTCACAATATTTGCAATTTGGATTGCAGCCTAACTTCTGTCAGGTCGAAGCATCCACGTAGATGTCCTGACTGTGGACCAGTTTTTGCGACTGTCTGAGCTCTGCCTTGTTAGCAGTCCTTGATGCACGACATCAGAAAAGGGAGGGATGGGGAGGATCTTCTCAGTTTGAGATGAACCAACCAGTTACTTGTGATTTAATGTAACAGAGTACATGGAAGCTGGCGTCTCACCACCTTTGCTTAATTTTTGATCACTCATCATCTGTTCATGCTTTAGTAGCTGTCCCCACCTAAATATAAATCCACTTAATTTACTTACTTGTTGCTGTGTTTGGGCTTTATTCTTTGTTTCCTTGTTTTACAAACTTACATTTTCTTCTTTGTTCATGGTTAAAGCACACCTATTACCATTATTTATCTCCAGTTTTCACATGAATTTGTTATGCGGGTGGGGTGAAAACAAACACATATCATCATGCATATTCGTTAAAATAATCTCGTCTCATAGGTGTTGGTAATAACATATATTTGTGTACTGTAACGCTACATCATAAAGACTGTTATGACAGAATGTTTCATGGATGATAAATCTCAGTAAAGTATAATGCTCAAATATCAAGCACTCTCAAGCACACGCATGCACTGTAACACAAACTCATACAGATGTAGCGGGAGTTGTAAGTCTCATGCAGCAGATGGTTGTAAATTCCCCATGACGACCACAGAAGGTTGGGACTCTACAACATCACTTGTCTCAGGTTTGGGACATACACACATCAGACAGCTTGTAGCAAAAGCAATGTGCTCAGCATGTGGCGCATTTTCTTCTAAGCCAAGCTTTGACACCCAAAAACGGTGTGAAATTTTACCAGCATTACCTTCTAGAGGACTGAGCCCCAGCGAGTCATTGTGAAGAAGAACAAGTAAAAAGCTGCTGATCCCACACACCCAGGCAGCACGAGTTCAACCTCATGCCCTCTGGCAGGACGTACAGGTGCCTAAAATCAGGACAAACGGCCTGAAGAACAGTTTCTTTCCCTGTGTCATAACATCTGTTAACCCATCCTGAATGTCCATGTGTATAGAGAACTGTACACATGGACCTTCAGGTGCATGTATGACTCATATTCATACATGCACTCAGAATTCAGTTCTGTTTATTTATACTTGCTGCTGCACTGGCTGGAGAATAATTGCAGTTTCTTTGTATACCCAATGTACAATGACAATAGAGGATTTTATTCTATGAAAACTTTTTCATGAAAGTACAGTACATCATGTTAGGATGAATAAGTCTGTACTTTCCAAGCTAGTCTTTGACTGATATTGCAAACACCAACAACAAGCCATATAAACCCTGCCATCATTTGGCTTATATTGTTACAATTGTTTTGCCTGTAGAGACTGGTCTTTGGGGTCTTTGGGGTCTTTGGGGTCTTTGGGGTCTTTGGGTTCTGACTCTGGGAGATGTTTTAACTGCTGTGTTTGAATCCTTTAAAAAGAAAAGGAAAAAACTCAGGTCTAGCAGACTAGGTCTAGGTCTAGCAGCTTCTTCAATATATGTGAATTTATATATTAGTATGCTACTATATTATATATTACTGTAAATATTATATTCGTTGATTTAAATAAATAAATAAATAAATAAATAAATAAATAAATAAATAAATAAATAAATAAATAAATAAATAAATAAATAAATAAATAAATAAATAAAGCAAGCAAAACATTATGAGCTGCAAATCTTTTCAAATTAGCCCTATAACCCTTTGCAGATTGATTGCAGTAGACATTTCTTGTATAAGATAATTGCTGATGTTTTTGCCTTCTTGGCATTCTGTTAACACCTGAATGCTCTAGACAGCAAGCAGCCAAAACATTTGCTTTTCACACAAACTTTGTGTAGTCAATTATAATAACGTGACTTCCTATGAACTATTCATACTAAATTATTTTCAATCTTAATGGAAATGATGGCATCTCCATCCCATCAGTACACCCACATTGGAAAGGATTATTACTTAAGTGTTACTGGGTATAAGTCTAAATATGTGATGTCTAGAGAACGGTCCTGCACATACAAAAGCCATTAATCAAAGGCTGATAAGAGGGAAGGCAACTGGTATCCTAGCCACTGGTAGTTTGTCACGTGCATCTTGACTGTCTTTTAGTAAAATGATATCTTTTTTTTTGCATATCTCTTTTGGTTTCACTCCATTTCTGGTGGGTCTGCAGACTGGGGAGATACTTTTGATGCTGACGCCAAAACTGTTTCACAAAGGTCTACACCTGCCTCCATTGCCTGGTAAACAGATCCTTGTCTGTGAAGTGTTGTTGTAGTCAAGTTACTTCCACTTTGCAAGTGAGAATCGTGGCAGGGTAAGATATGAAGGGTGACTCAGGGTCTTTGATTATTAAAATGCCTGCAATTAATGTTAGATGTACTGTCTCAGTCTAAAGTCTCCACAAAGTGTCATTAGTAGGTTGAATGTTCTCTTTAAGTAGGATGCACCAGTGGACTTGTGTAATATGTGTTGATTATGACTGTTAAATCATTGTGGGAAACTTTAACATCCATGCTGACAACCCAAAGACAGAGTAGCTAAGAACTATGTGACACAGGCAACGCATAAATGGACATAACTTTGGACTTGACTCAAGTCCGGGTCTTAGCATGTCCAGGGTCTTTGTGACTGATGGTTTTTTACATCCACTCAAGTAGCCCACTGTCAGGTCAACTGAAACCTTAACCCAAACCTACTCTCCCACCTCCACTCGACCCTGCACGTCAGTAAATGAACTTCTAGATAACTTCCAGTCTACAATTTCTGGTATCATTGATTCCCACTGCTCCCACTATGGTGAAGGATGTCTCTGGTAAGAAGAAATCTCCCTGGAGAAATGCCCCACTAGTAACAAGTGACAAAAGAGTGACGAAAAACAGAACGAAAGTGGCGAAAGACTGGACTTCAGGACTGAGTAATGAGGAATGCAAGGGAATCCTTTTTTTTCTGAAAGTCATCAACAAAAACATCAATAACAGTCTTGTTTGCTGCTGTCGACGGGTTAACAAACCCTCCCTTGTCAGCAGCATCTGAACTCCACTCTACAAAACCCTGCAATCAATCTGCCAGGTTTTTTACTGAGAAAACCCAGAAGAACAGAAAAGCAGTCAGTGCATCAAAATCAAGTTCAGGAACAGTGCTGTCGAGAACGTTCTACCTGTCGTGGCATCTGATTCAAATAGTAAGCTCATCCCTTTTGTCAGGTGTTTCCCCCCACACCTGGAAAACAGTCTGGTCATCAAACCACTGTTGAAAAAGAACAATCTGGACAAGTTGCTAATGCAAAATGACATCTCAAATCTTCCGTTCATCAGTAAGGGTATTGAGAAAGCTGCGTTTTAATAGCCAAACACCTTCCTAACTCTGACCAACCCTTTTTGACATCTTCCAGTCAGGTTTTCATGCTCACCACAGCACTGAGACTGCCCTTGTCAAGGTGTTCAATGACATACACAAAAATACAGACTCTGGAGGAACCACAGTGCTGGTCCTGTTAGATCTCAGTGCAGCATTTGACACTGTTGACCAAGTCAACAGTGTAGTAGTAGCCGCTGTCATTGATGTCAGAGAAGTAATGATTATCTGGATCTATGTCATATTCCAGATACTGCGAATTGTGATCAGTATCATATCAGATCATTGAAATGTTCTCAGGTTCAGTTCATCTTAAATGGAAATCATATGAACGGCATCATTATTGAGTCCAGATGCAGATACATTTCTGTTATGTTCTATCGTGGCAATGTGTTGTGACTTTCTTCATGCCTCTATTCAAAGATGGTGACCCTGAGTCCTGGTCCAGATCCTCAGTGTTCCTGATGACCAAGACTTTGGCTTGCTCCGGTTTTTCACTCATGGATACTTTATTACAATTTGTGGTACCCGTGCCTTGGATCGTTCCTTGTTTTTTAAAATTTGTGCTTTTCTGGCCATTTCCATGTTCTGTTGGGTCAAGTGTTCATTTATGAAGATGTTGGACCCTTTTAGCTTTTTTCCTTGTCTTGGCAGATATATTTTGTGGTTTCAAAGTTCAAAGTCCTTTATTGTCAAATGCACAACAAGCTACAAGAGCAGAGTTGCCATTGAAAAACTTGTATCAAACTCTTCAACAGTGCAATCTTAATAAGTATATCGAAACACAAAATTTTAATGGAAAAAAGGTTTCTAATAATAACAACAATTATAATAAAAGAATCATCAAAAGAATGTTAACAACAGAGACTAGTTCAAGTACAGTGGTGCAAAAGGTCACAGAGTCATAGCTTGGGTCAGTGTAAATTATAGTGACAGTGTGAAAATAGACATTAAAGTGACTGCAGTGTCTATGGTGAGCTCAGAGCTTATGGGTTTAACAGTCTGATGATGATCCCTGAGGGATGAAGCTATCCTTCAAGCTGATGGTGTGATGCTGCGGAACCGTCTATGTTGAACCTCCTCAGCCTGTGAAGGAAGAAGAGCGCTGTCTTGCATTTTGGGTGATGGTGTCTGTGTGCTGAGTCCAGATCAGGTCCTCACTGATGTGAACTCTGAGGAACCTGAAGCTGCTGAATCTCTCCATCGTAGTCCCGTTGATGGAGATGGGGGCGTGCCCCTCTCCCTGTCGCCTACTGTAGTCTACAATCCGCTCCTTGGTTTTGCTGATGTTGAGATGGAGGATGTTGTATTGGCACTAGTATCTCACATACGGGTGTTTCTGGTCTAGGTGGGAGGGTTAGTAGTAGTAGCAGTATAGAGGGCAAGGGTGATGGCGTCGTTCGTTGATCTGTTTGACCTGTATGCAAACTGCTGTCGGTCCAGTGAGTCCAGAAGAAAGGAATAGATGAAGGAGTCCCCAGGCACCCAGCAGAGCACACTCATTTCAGCCACTTGTATCCATGATCTGGTTCTTTAGGTCACTACCCACAGCTTGTGACCATAGGTAAAGGTGGGAATATAAATGGTAAATCAAGAGCTTAGCCTTTTGGCTCAGATCCATCTTTAACACAACAGACCATTGACGCTCCAGCAATTTACCTATCAATCTCCTGCTCCACCCCCCCCCCCCCCCCCACTGTTGAACACGACCTCAAGATACTTGAATTTTTCCTCTTGGGAGAGGATCTGATCACTGTCTGGAGAGGCCACTCCAACCTTCTTCGACTGAGGACCTTGGTCTTGGATTTATAGGTGCTGAATCTCATCCCAGCCACTTCACATTCGGCTGCAAACCGCTCCAGTGAATGTTGCAGGTCAACAAGTCCAACATACTGCTGGCAATGTGGACCAAGCTCTGACACTGGATGTACAGGAACCAGACAGCCTGTATAAGGGATTCTGGCAACTCATACTCCCAGAGAACACCCCCCACAGGAGTCCTGGAGGGACATTGTCAAATGCTTTCTCCAGGTCCACAAAGCACATGTAGACTGGTTGGGCAAACTCCCATGCCCCCTCCAGGATCCTACTGTTGAGGAACAAGACTATATCTACAATCATGAGCTTGAGAGCAGAATCCTGTGCCACAGACCTAAAAACTCTCAGCAAGCATGATGTTGAGAGGAAGCAGGATGTTGAGGAGGCTGAAGATCAGAGTTGGTGGGGAGAGCACTTAATCAAAGTGGCGAAATGGATAGTGGAAAAACAAGAGGAAGTGAAAAGGTCACAAAAGAGAAAAACAGAAAGACTAACATGACACTAATTTCCCATAATTCCTGAAACCCCATCCATACTACACACACACACACACACACACACACACACACACACACACACACACACACACACAATAGCAAATGTCAATGTCCTTTTAAAGCGGGCCATTTGAATTTTTTTTCTTTACTAACTTGAAAAAATATTTTTTAATTTTTTTAATCTATATTGATTTAGTCAATCTTGTTAACACAGCATGTGTCACAGCATTTAACTTTGAAACAGCAGATAAGCAGCTGTTTCAGATCACAAGCATTTTTTAAAAATTAGTTTTGCATATTTCTACAATAACCCTTGAAATCTGTTTTTGTGTGTCATGGTTTTCCTCAAATACCTGACCCACAAGCAAAACACTTTCATGAGGCGAAGCAATTTAAGGGGTTTATTTCTGAAGACATGAATAATTGTGATGTGTCCGGGTGGTCTCTGGAGTCAGGGATTTCGGAAGCTTTCAGAAGATCCGCCAGGGAGGGGTGAATGGGATCAGGAAGGATGAGTCTAGGTGGAGGTAAGCCAAGAGGAGTGTGGAGTAAAATGAAGATAGCTGAATCCAGAACACAGAGTGAGTAAGAGTCCAGAGTATGTAGGTAGGCTATGCTTTAGCTGAGGGGAGGAAGGAAAAGGAGCCTTGAGGGGCTGGCAACAGGCTCCTCTTAGCCTCCATCTGACAAGGCTTGATGATCTGTGCAATGCACACCTGCTGGAGTCCACCCTCATGTTGAGTAGTTGCTCCAAGCCCCCTGGTGGAGAACTGTGAGTACTGAGAGGTGAAGAAACTGCACAACTCATCCTCAGATCCCAACATTGTTTTGCTGTGCTGTGTTCAAACACTGTCTTAATTCTGTAGCCATGAGGAGGAAGGGATATTACATGAGTCACGTTAACCACATAATGTATTTAGGAGCAGCTACTTTGATCTTCCCGAAAATCCTTTTTTCTGTTCTGGCCAGGAAACATAGGACCCAACTGAAGACTGGAGACAGGAATCTGCAAAATAACCAAAAACCATCTTGGTCTCAATCATTTCACCAGTTTAACAACTCTAAGGCGGGGGATTTTTTTGCACCGTGCCAGGACAGTTTATATAATAACATAAAATGTATTTCTAATAAGACTGATTGACAGTCGGCTCAGCCAATGGTAAGCTGTTACTGCTTCCTCACCCACGATCATCACACTACCGCACTTAGTGAAGCAACCGGCCGGTTTACGGCAGTCCTGCGTGGGATAAACGTGCGCCTTGTATGAAGAAAAACGGGCTTCGGAAACCAATCAATTATTTTATACAGTCTATGGTGCAAATGATCAGGCCAGATTGGGTAAGGGAAGTGAAACAGTTCAAAGCAAACTAACGACTTTAAAATTAAAACAGGAACTAACTGAAGTAACTAAACAAAATAACACACCTTAAGAGCTATACACACGACTTAAATCAACAGCTGTTTTGTCATTAAAAAGGAGTAAGCTAGTCATTAAAATTTGCCTCCTTTTTCTTACATGGGGCCCAACCTTCAATGGGGATACAAATTATATTATGGGTAATGGTGCTGCGTTTTCAGCCTCTTACTGAACATCAAAGACAGTTGGAATCTTTGTTTTTCAATACTGAAAAGGTTGTATGTTAAAATCCATGTGAATAACCCTCAGGACAAAGGGACTAAAAACCCAAATAACACTCTGGACAACTTTGGGTCTTATGTGTCGGATGTGGGCCCATTTGATTTGGACGATTTCAGTCACCAGCAGTGATCACAAAACGGTGAGATCTTGAACCAGGCCTTCTGTGTAACACCTGCCCTGTCCAGGGGTTCAGTCTAAGAGCTCGTCAACAGCTTCAATGCTGAAATGTTAAATGTTCTGGACACCACTGCTCCCATTAAGGTGAAGGTATCTCTGGAAGGAGGAAGTCTCCATAGAGAAACTCCGCTCTGATGAAACATGGAAAATGTGTCAGAAAGCTGAGCACAGATGAAGAAAAACAAACGTCCAGGTTCATTATGATATTTATAAAGTGAAACAGTCATAATGCTCGGACCTATTTTACCACAGTTGAATTGAAAAGCAGTTTTTCTACAGCTTAATTACTTTTTAACACAAAATAACTGCTATGATGCAGTCAGGTTTTCCAGTCAGGCTTTAAACAACACCACAGCACCGAGACGGTTCTGACCAAAGTGTTTAATGACATTTGTCTGAATACAGACGGTGGAAACATGTCAGTCTTAGTTTTACTGGATCTCAGTGCTGCGTTTGATACAATTGACCCCAATAAATTACTGAAACCACTGGAGAACTGGGCAGGTCTTTACAGAACTGTAGTAAACTGGTTCAAAATGTACTTAGAGAACAGGAAGTTCTTTGTGTCAATAGGTAACTTTACATCTGAGTGAACAAGAATCACATGTGGAGTTCCCCAAGGTTCCATCCTGGGACCTCTTCTGTTTAACATCTACATGCTCCCATTGGCACAGATTATAAAGAACAACAAAATAAACTACCACAGCTATGCAGATGACACGCAGATATATATTACAATGTCACCAGGAGACCGAGGACCTGTACCGGCTCTTGGTAAATGCATTGAGGAGATTCATGACTGGATGTGCCACAACTTTCTACAGCTAAAAACAACAAAAAATACCCAAAACTGAGGTAATTGTCTTTGGAGCCAAAGAGAAACAATCACAGGTCACCACAGAGCTTCAATCTATACACCTGAAAACCACCAACCAGGCCAGTAATCTGGGTGTAGTGATGGACTCAGACCTGGAAAAACTAGTCCCTGCATTCATCTTCAGGAGGTTTGATTATTGCACCAGCATCTTCACAGGTCCACCTAAAACATCAGTTAGACAACTGCAGCTCATCCAGAACCATGTTAATGCATAGAGCTCCATTTAGCTTCATTGCTCTTCACGTCTGTAACAAACTCTCAAAACGCTTCAGATCAGCTGAAACAGCTCAGCTTCATTTGAATAAAGCTCAAAATATGCTCTGATACTTTTAGGCTGGAAACTAATCATGTTTTAACTATTGATTTTATCTATTGTCCTTTTTTGTTTAAACTTTAAATCATGCTTTTTTTGTACTATGTTGTATTTTAATATCCACGTCTGTTGTCCTGAAAAGCCGTTGGCCAGAGACTTTTTAAATCTTATCAACTCTTTTAATTTTGTTCAGTTTGTATCTGCCCCTACGCAAGAACACGGTCACACACTTGATTTAGTTTTAGCTCATGGTTTTACTGTTTTTAACCTTGAAATCTGTGATGCTGTGTTTTCTGATCACATGCCTGTTTTGTTTGATGTGCAGCTCCCGTGTCACATAGTTATTTTTTTTTTTTTTTTTTTTTTTTTTTTTTTTTTTTTTTTTTACCCTTGTTTGCATATATATTTATGGTTGATACCATGTTGGTATAACCGGAGTTGTATATATGCATTTTAATCTGGTAACCAAGGGTGTTTTGTGTGTGTGGGTGAGTGTGTGCAAGTGTGCTACCTTCACCAGCCCTCATAACAGTCAAACTTATATTTTTATTGATCCCTGGAGAAATCAAACAAGATAAAAGTAAAGGGAGAGTCGGAGAGAGGGGTGTAAATGTTCTGCAGAGGAGGGCTATAGTCACCGGGTGTGGAAAGTGGAGAGAGAGAGAGCAGAAGAAAGAGACAAGACAGTGGTGGTGCAGTTTGGTGTCTATGTTGTAATATTTGTCAAGAAGTTTATAATGTGTTGTTTAAGGGGTAAAAGGTGGACACAAGACAATCAGTCGTTATAAGCAAAAAAAAAAAAAAAGAGAAAAAAAAAAAAAAAAAGAAAAGAAAAAGAAGATAGAGGAAAATAGAGGAAAAAAAGGAGGAGGAGTTTCATATTTACAATCACATTTCTGATCGTTTGAGCGTTGGGGGGGTGTTGGACGCAGTATTGAATAGTCATATATAATACCTACATACATACATACACATACATATGTGGACATGTATGCTGTTATCTAGTACATATTCTTTATACATTGTAAACAGAGCAACTCAATTTATACCTCAATGCACAATGCACACACACACACACACACACCCGTATACATACACCCAGCAATGATCCGTGTGTTGACCTCGAAGCATTATGTATGTAAGATACATGTGCATCAGTAAGTAGTTATTCATACATATTAATATACTCTAATACAATCATGTGCACCTGTGCTTTTTAGTTTCATGTGCATATACATATATCCTGTATTTGTCCATATATATATATATATATATATATATATATACCTATACATTAATTAATACACATGTAGAAATGCATCTACATATACACAGCAACATATAAACACCTAGTGCATACTTATATATATCTATATATATGCATACATACAAACACACATACATACCCACATATACACATCCGCACATGTACACACACACCCACACACGCACACACACACCTCCACATGTGTACTCCCATGCACACACACACACACACACACACACACACACACACACACACACCTCCACATGTGTTTGCACTCACCCACACCCACGTCCACATGTGTATGTACACACACATGCACACACACACACGCACGTGCACAGACACATATACCCACACACACACACGTGTACTCTCACGCACACACACACACACACACACACACACGTGTACCTGCACACGCACACACACACACGTACATGCACATGCACACGCACACCCACACATACATACACGTGTACGCACCCCCCCCCCCCCACACACACACACATACACACACACACACCCACATACCCACGTGTACGCACATCCTACCTCCCCCCACACACACACACACACACACACACACACACCCACATACACCCGAGTACGCACACCCTACCCACCCCCCCCCCCCACACACACACACACACATACACCCACATACACACGTGTACGCACACCCTACCCCCCCCCCCCCCCACACACACACACACACACACTCGTGTAAATGCGCACACACGTACACACACACACACACATGTACATGCACACCGACAACATGGAAACCCATATATATATATGGTAATACCTACATACTCATAATTCTTTGTGCACATAAATACATACATATACAAAAATATGATAATAATCACAATAAAAAATGACAACAACAAATCATTTACATACCTCCTTCCTTTGAATAGTTATTTTTAACTTTACTAAAGTAATTATTCTTACAAAGCCCTTGTTGGTTCCCATCGTCACCGGTCATCGCCCCCCTGCCCCCCCGCCCCCAGGCCAACCCATGCCCCCCCCTCAAGAGGCGGCTGCAGCCAACCCACCCAGCAGAGCAGGACAGAGGAGAAGGCGGCCACCGGTCCCACCTCCCCTTCCATGTCAAATCACCTCCGCAAGGGGCCTGACAAGTCCAGGAAGACAAGGGCGCGGGGCGCCCCCGGATCCCCAGGCAACCCACCATGGCGCGTCCCCGCCAAGCAAGAACGGTGCCGTCACGGTCCGCCAGCGTCTGGGCACCGCCACATGTCCGGCCGCCACAGCGGTGACACCAGACCCCCAGGGCCGAACAGCACTGGGCCGGCAGAGGGGGGGGGGGCCAGGCGGCGAGAGGGGAGGGAGGCGGCGAGAGGAAACACGGGCAGAGCGAGCAGCCCCGGGGGACCGAGGCAGCCACCACCCGCAGTCGCCAACTTACAGAGCCAAGGCGGAGGGACAGGAACAGGGGGCAGGGGGGGGGGGGGACACAGCCGACACCCAGAGGCCACGCCAGGCCAGGGAAAAGGAGTCCGCCAACACATCCGGCGCACCCGGCCGGTGGGCCACCACCGCACTACTTCCAGCCAGGGGGCCCCTCCCAGTAGTCAGCCCCGGTACCAGGCGCCGCAGCCAAGGAGCAGCCCCGGCCCCCCCCGAGACCCAGGCACCCCCCCGCAGGACAAGACCCAGACAGTAGGAGCGCGGGCCGGATCCCCGGGCACCCAACGACCTGCAGGGGCCGTCCAGCACATGCTCCCCTGGTAGTCCCTCATGTTACCCCCCTCCCCCCACCTGGCCTATTGATCTCTCAATTTTTTATATATTTTTTATTTACTTATTTATTTATTTATTTTTTTTATTGTTACATATATCTCTATACATATATATACACACATATATATATACATATATATACACATATATACACACACTTTTTTTTTTTTTTTTTTTTTTTTTTTTTTTTTTAATTATTATCCCTCCCTCCCTCCGTTCCTTTGTTAATGTATTTGAATGCATTAAAAAGAGCAGCTGGTACATGTATGGTGAGCACTCCCTACACATACCAGTGCTCTCTATTGTGTATATATATAATAATTTATATATGGTCATGGTGCATTAAAAACAATAAGAAACTGGCACCTACAGGGTGGATGTCCCCTGTAGGCCCCAGCTCTTCTTGTCATGTTTGTCTCTTTGGGGAGGGTTTTTTTTTTTTTTTTTTAATAATAATTACTTTGATTATTATTTATTTATTTATTTATTTAATTTTTTTTTTTTTTTTTTTTTTTTTTTTTTTTTTTTTTTTTTTTTTTTTTTTTAAATACGTGTATATACATATATACACACCTGCACATACACATACGTACATACATATAAAACCCCCCCTTTTTTTTTTTTTTTTTTTTTTTTTTTTTTTTTTTTTTTTTTTAATTAATAAATATACAAATATGAGAGAGGGGGTGGTGGGGAGGCGGGCAACCAGGACCAGGGGCGCATCACCTGCGAGCCCCACACAGTCACAGGAGCCAGGCCGCCAGCCACGCCCCACCGTCAGGGACCTCCCCCACAAAGGGGCACCAGCATCGCGAGAGGGCCGACACACGCCCCCAGCCGCAGGCCGGACACCAGGGCCGACCCCAGCGAGGCCCCCGGCCGGACCCGCACGGGGCCGCACCGACCAGGGATCCACGGCGGCGGCGCACAACCCGATCCCCCTCCCCGCGCCACCCCCGGAAGCCGACCGCACGCACCCCCCCCCCCCCCCCCCACCCCCCACCCCCAAACCCAGCCCACCGTCCGTATCTAATGCAATAGCATCAGACGGGAGTAGCAATACCCGGACCCCCAGCGCATGCCACCCCGCCCGCATCCCCCCCTCCACCAACCCCCCCCGCCCCCCGCCCGCCAACCGTGTCACATAGTTAAACCTTGTGCCCCTGCCCTGTGCAGTCGAACTATTAACTCCTACACAGCCGCTCAGTTCTCTGCAGCTTTTAATTTCACTATTCTTTCACCAGAATATCAGAGCTGTAATCCAGATATTGAAAGCATGTCATCTTACTTTTATTCAATCTGCCAAACTGCTTTAGAAAATGTAGCTCTGCTGAAAACAAGGCTCTCCAGGTTGAGATCTGAGCCCTGGTTAGATGAGGCTACTCGAGCTGTGAGGCGGGAGTGCAGGAGAGCCGAGCGGAAATGGAAGAAAGACCGGTTACAAGTCTCCTTCCAGTTGTTGAGAGATAGCTGGCGATCTTATCAAAAGACTATGAAAGCTGCCAAGACGAAGTATTTTTCAGACATTATTGCAAGTAACCGTCACAATCCTCGGGTTTTGTTTAAAACTATTAACTCTGTTCTAAATGCTCCACAATCGGCCTCTCTGGAACACTCAACCAGGGTTTGTGAGATGCTCGTGAGCTTTTTTATTGATAAAGTTAGGAATATTAGGACCCTCATTACCCCTCTACCTTGTAGTCCCTCCATGTCTATCACATGTTCTACTGTTTTCCACCAGTTTGAACCTGTCAGTTCGTCTTATTTGGAGAAATTAATCAGTCAGATGAAGCCATCAGGGTCTCCTAATGATCCAGTTCCACCTCGTCTTTTTAAAGAATTTTTTTCCTACCCTGGCTCCTCATGTTCTTAGTATAATTAATGGCAGTTTAGTTTGTGGGATTGTGCCCTCGTGTTTTAAACATGCAGTAGTAACACCAATTATTAAAAAGCCTGGCTTGGACCCTTCCATTTTGCCAAATTTCAGACCCATCTCTAAGCTCCCATTCCTTTCGAAGGTTCTTGAAAAAATTGTGTATTGATAACGTTTTTAGAAGAGAACAACATTCTTGAGGTGTTTCAGTCGGGATTTAAACCCCGTCACAGTACTGAGTCGGCGCTATTAAGGGTTTCTAACGACATTCTTTTAGCAACAGATGCTGGTCACTGTGTTGTTTTGGTTCTGTTGGATCTGGCAGCTGCCTTCGACACAGTAGACCATCAAATCCTTTTGTCTCGCCTAGAAAGCTGGGTGGGCATTCAAGGTGATGTTTTAAAATGGTTCAGATCATACCTAACGGAAAGGAGTTTTTGCGTCCGTCTTGGACGTACAGAGTCCTGCAGGACACCTCTTACATGTGGTGTACCTCAGGGTTCTGTTCTCGGACCTCTTCTGTTTTCATTGTACCTGCTTCCACTTGGATCAGTTCTCCGTAAACATGGGATTTCATTCCACTTTTATGCTGACGACAGCCAGATTTATATACCACATATTCTCCTCAACAGTTATTACAGTGCTTTGATGATATTAAGGCATGGATGTCGTGTAACTTATTACATTTAAATCAGGAAAAGACAGAGGTTCTGTTATTTGGCCCGAGCGACATCTCTAAGGTACATGTCAATTTGGGTGTTTTAAAGGATTATTTGAAACGGACAGCAACGAGTTCGGGTGTCAAACTGGACAGCAACCTAACTTTTAATGCTCACATTAGTTCAGTGGTCAAGTCCAGCTTTTTCCATCTGAGACAATTGTCCAAGGTTAAACCTCTTCTTTCTCGCTGTGACTTTGAGATTTTAATCCATGCTTTTATTACAACTCGTTTAGATTATTGCAATGCTCTTTATGTTGGAGTTACTCAGAAATCACTTGCTCGGTTGCAGTTAGTCCAGAACGCTGCTGCCCGTCTTTTGACTGGTGCGCGGAAACAAGAGCACGTTACTCCCATTTTAGCATCACTTCACTGGCTCCCAGTTCGTTTACGCATTGATTTTAAAATTCTTTTATTTGTTTTTAAATGTCTTCATGGTCTCGCTCCTAAGTACCTATCTGACCTGATCCAGGTGTACACCCCTCCTCGCTCCCTCAGGTCAGCAAATCAGATACATTTAGTCGTCTCCAAGACCAAGAGGAAACTGAGAGGTGACCGAGCCTTTTCAATCTTCGGACCAAAGATCTGGAATGAGTTGCCCCTGGACCTCAGACAAATGGACTCATTTTCCACTTTTAAATCTGCTCTTAAAACATATTTTTTCACTTTGGCTTTTAATTGAGTTGGAATCTGGAGACTGTATTGTATTTTAATTGTCTTATGTCTGATAATTGCCATGCTCTTTTACTAATTTTATGCTTTGTTCAGCACTTTGGTGAACCTTGTTTTGTTTAAAGTGCTTTATAAATAAAGTTGAGTTGAGTTGAGTTGAGTTATACAAATAAACTTGCCTTTCCACAGTACAGGAGCCAAGGATTTAAGAAATAAGTTGTTTGTTTTTTTGTTGTTTTTTTAACTACACATACTTACTGCAGTCAAGGCCTCACACACCCTCAGATCTGTAAAGTGATCATTTTAATAAATACAACAGCCACAGTGCATATTATCTTGTATCCTATAGTTTAACCTTATTTACAAATATATATGGATAATATAATGGATCTAGACTAAAGCATAGGAGCGTCCTGTGTCTGTGTCAAAGGCTGGATAAACCCTTGTACAGGTACAAGCAGCGAGCCACAACAGCGTGCCACAACCGCGGCGGCCAGCTGTCACGTCCAGCTCTTTCACAAAGTCAGGGATTGACAGCGGCATTGGACTAGATTATAAGGTTTATTGTTGTTGTTTTTTAATGTCAATTAAGGTTTTATCAAACAGCATTAAAAAAAATTAACTGAGGTCTATAGCTGTTGACCCAGAAATGGCGGAAGTGAGTTTTGCCTTACAAGAAGAGCTAATCCTTAACCTCTTTGAGGAGGTCCAAGTACTCCACCGGATCCATGTGTGGTTAGTCTGTGCTGTCATGTTTGACGGGTTGAGCCTAATGCAGGAGACCATGGGAGGTGATAATAAAGATATGCGTTTTGATAAAGTGATAACAGTGGAGTGGAGTGTTTTATTGTCAACTAAAAATGATACCAGAGCAGAGGTCCATTTTACAAGTGGGTTATGTTGAAACTCTCAGTATGTTGAACCTGAACTCAGGGAACCTCAGTTTCACAAATTGAGGTTACTTAACCTCCAAGCAAGAGGGTTCAATTGAGCTGGTTTCAGAAAGCGAGGAAACTCATAGAGCTGTAACGTGTTCAATTTCATCAGACAATCAATCTTATAATGGCATTTTAGAGACGTCTGAGCAATGACACGTCGCATTTGTGTCAGGAAAGTATATAGATATAACAGAGTTTAATCTGGTCAAATCAGACTTGTACTCTTAGCACCCTGATGGAAGCAGTGGGTCTTTTGTCACAGTCAGCCTATAATCTTATCCTTCATGTTCATACTGCACACAAAGTACCTTGGGTTAATTGTTTATTAGCTGTTATTTATTTGCAATTTTCCATTTTTGTAATAACCCCATTTTATTACATTAGAAAGAGAAAAGTGTTCGAGCTCATAAACAAAAGGAAGATTACTTCGGCGTACCAGGCGTTACCATAGTGAATCAGAGTATAGGAGCCTTACTGATGATGGCTTTTTATAGTCGCAATAACTCAGAGTCAACATATACAGCCTTCACTGAACCAACTCTGAATACCGTTCCAGAAACCAAAAATTCAGAGTTTGTTGACTCCAAGTTAGTTTTCGGGTTGGTTGCACCTCCTTTGTTAAACAGGTCCCCGTGAAGTCCAAAAACCAAACACCAAACCAGCAGACAACACCAAGAAAAATCACTGGGGTGAAATACGTACAAAGAAATGAACAGAGATTAGCATATAGACTAGCACAAAGATGATGGTCTGAGGATAAGAAGAAGAGGAAAGACAGGACAATAAAAAGACACACACTGACATACTCTAATGAGATACAGCTGATGATAATCAGGAACGAGAAGAAGCACAGAGGAAGTCAAACAAGAGTCCACACAGAAAGGAAAAGCACTTACAAGATAACAGGAAATGAGCTGATTAAATTGAAACACAGAACACAGGCTTCACTAGAAAAACAGAAAATGGAACCACGACTTTCCAGAAGAGACAGGAAAACACAACCCTCAAAGGAATAACACAAAAACAAAATACGCCGAAGTTATCGCGAAAAGAACAGAGGAACACCAAAACCAAACAGAATCCCAGATGGTGATATTTAACTCTTGTAATAAGAAAATAACGAAAATAATGATGTTATTTCAAAATGTGATTGTAATGATATAAAATATAAGCAACATCTATGAAAGACTGAGTTTTTAAGGTCGGACAGAACTTCACTGTCAACAAATGCATAACAAACTCATTAAAATGTAAAACAAAAAAAAAAGTTTCTCAAAAAGGATTGGAAGGTATTATCATATTTGTTCCACTTTAGTCCATTATATCATTAAAATGATTCAAGGAGTTTGGACCGGGACCGGTTATATTACCTTACAGCCAATTACATTAAGGTGGGCTGGTAGCAGTAATAAGTGGCAATGTGCTGCCTACTTGCAGAATTGCAGAATGAAATGCAGAATTAGTCTCATGTTTTCATTGGCAAACATTTTTACAGAAAACTTTTTTGGATTTGTTAGGGACAAAGACTACTAAATTACTATTTCTGTCATGTACATGGCACAGTGTTAGTATTCCTTATAGTGTGGAGGATTTGTGCTGCCCAAGTTAGAAATACAACTATAAATACAATTGGTTACACTCTCAGATGATTTGCTTTAGTGGCCCGAAAAGTACAACGTTGAAAGAAGAAGAGGAAGAAGTGTTCGATTAGAATTATGGAGACACACATATGTCAGTGTGCTCTTGTCGTTGTCTTTCTTCGTGCTGAAGTGTGTGCCGCTCATGCCGTCTCCCCTTCTTACTTCATCCTCGGAGGTGACTGGCGGGCGTGATACAGAAGGAAGTAAAGGGAAACAGAAATGTAGGCAAAGACAGTGGATTACACTGGAGTTACATCATTGTTTGAAAGTAGCGAGGCTTTTTTTATTTGATTCCCTTTAATGTATAATTTTATTTCTCTCTCTCTCTCTCTCTTTTGTTTAATTGACATCTGCTGTCAGTAACTAAATTTTTAGTTTTAAAGAGCACTGCTGAAATTCTGCACAGTCTGTGCTGCAATAAATTTCTGCTCAGTAAAAATCTTTTCAAAGTAAGCACAGCTGACATAGACTGTCCTGCTGGTCAGACAGTTATGTGGTACATTTTTGAAGAATGTAGCGCCATTACAGTTTAACAGCTGGTGACATGGGTGAGACTGTGGTTACAGAGTGTTGTCTTACATTTGTAAATGACTAGGTTCTGCTTTCCATCCTAACTAACAAAGTACCTGTTCAGAGGGAGATTTTTAGTTGTTGAATTTAATGTGTCTGCAGATTACAGTTGTTGTTTTTATATATATATATATATATATATATATATATGTACTATACTTAATACTTGTCAATTTTATTTGTTCAAATTAGACCAGAATCATTGAATGACCCGCCTGGATTTTGTTGAGATCAAATTCCATTTACTGGCTTTTTTTTTTTTTTTTTTTTTTTTTAATTATATAGGTTAATCTTGTCTTACTTTCCAGCAGGACTGTAGCTGGGATTGTAGACACACTGAAATAATAATGAATCATGAAGCTCAGCCTTCACGGTACACAGTTTATTCAAAAGTGACAATTCGACTGTTGGTAATAAAGCGTCTCCTCCACCTCCACATTGAGAGCAGATCATCCAGTGACAACTGTGACCGGATTGTGTTTTTCTGATATACACTGTAGATATGATGACTGATGACATTTCATGACTTCATAAACTTTAGAGGAGCAATGTGTAATGTGAATCCAACATACTGTATAAATTCATACTTCAGACCCTAATTAAATTGGAGGCAGTGTAGCTGCGTAAAAGGTGCTGGTCTATCCTGGCATAAGAAAAGAGAATATGCTCAGTCCCTCGTGTCTATTCCAAAGCAACAATTTAATGCTAAATGTTTTGTGGATCAAAACCTAAAGTCAGAAAATCAAAACACAGAAAAGGCTATGTAATCAAGAAATCCAAATCTCAAAGCTAAACCTTAAATCTAATCATACAGTCATTTGTGCCAGTTACACTTTTCTTTTCTCACCTTTCTCTCATGTTGAAAACCATCTGTTTCTTAGCCGTCTTTCTCAGTTGCACTTCTTCTTATGTAATCTACCGTGGGAGGTCACGATCAGTGCATTTGGTGAATTTCCGGCATTGTGACCTACTCTTCCATCAAATTGTTAGCAAAACAAAAATCAGCAGCAGTTTACTTACCAATCTAAAAGAAACATTACAATTTCAGGTTCAAACTTAATTTTTGTGCTATGAGCCATATCCACCCGGGGAAAACACTGCTGACATGTTCTCTCGTTATAGTCTAGCTCCCGAACACGGCTTTTTCCTGTATCAGATGGTTGTGGTGGTGGAAAAGTTCTCTTTCCGAGAGCTTCATCCATCCTTGCTGTTTCTGTTTACACATCCTGAAATGGTGCTTTGGGGGCGGTACCTATATATGACTGACAACAAGCTCAAGTACATCCACAAACTGTCCGACTTCCTCGTGTCATCATGTTGTACTGAGGGTGCTATGCTGCTCACTACCACCACACATGGCAAAAACTGGTATTACAAGACAGGGCAGACTGAAGCTACTTATTATGCACATGGTATCCACCCATTATCTATTCCAGCTTAGTCCGTCTTTTGGTCACACCATTTACAAGGTCGAGTGATCAGGTGAATGATGGAAGCATGATGGGTGACAGAGACTTTAACTCACAGGCTCCTCTGCCTTGGAACCCGCTGTCAGTTGGTGTTTGAGAAACAGACACCTGCTACCTTTAAAAATAAACTTAAATGTGTCCTTTTAGATAAAGCTCATGGCTAGGACTGACACTAGTGCCATGAACTATCCATTTAATTATGCTGGATAGACATAGTTTTCTGGTACTTCTAAGATTCCACTATCTTTCCTCTCACATTTCTCCTAATTCTTTATCTATAATGTCATTATTATTGTTATTATCATAATTCCCTTTTGCCTTTTGGTTTGAGACTTTCCTTTCCTGTCAGTCAAACCCTCAACTGGTCAAGGCAAATGGCTGTCCACCCAGTCTGCTTCTGTTGGAGGTTTATCTTCTTTTAAGCCTAGTTAATTGTTTTTTCCCTCTCGGCTTTGAGGGAATGCACTGAAGTGATGAGTAGATGCCGTCTGTTGGGTTCCATAGCTAGGCTTTCTATGAATTACATGGACTTTGAATCTAGCGTCTATTGCAATGATTGGATTTCTTTGCAAATACAATGAATTGTAGTGGAATTTGAATATCACCGAACTGTATTGGACTTGTCTCCAGCGGAAAGTCCCCTGCAGTGACGTTTGTGCTGAATTGGGCCCATACAAATAAAAGTGAATCAAATTTGAATCAAAAAGTGAACTGAATACATATACACAATATATACAGTTGGAAAACAGAAAGGATGATGAAATATATTCAAGGTACTTGAAGTCAACTTCATTTGCGCTTAAGATCTGCTCTACAGTCATTATTGTCTTATTATAAATAATTTAAGTTGATATGTGGGATAATTTTGTGGCCATTTGAGAAAGGCAGATTAAGGTGCACTTTGGAAAAATAACTTTTTGTTGACATATTCAGTCAAATCTTAATTTTGTTTGTTATGATGATGTTTAAAGAACAGCCAAGAACATTCATGTAGGTAAAGGTTAAAAAATGAAATAAAAGTGAGTCTCTTTTTAAAGGATAATCCATTTGTTTGTATGAGTGTGTGCTTTTCACACATACAGAAATAGTAAGCTGGGGTGGATGATGTAGCACTAAATGAATGCCTGGTAAAAATACTTCATTAATAGCTTCTTCTGTAGAAGGAGCTGATAATGAAATCATTTAATAGGAGAAATAGCTTTTCATAGGGAACAAGAAAGGTTAATGTGAGTATTTGCTGGCATTGCAACTTCATTGTTTTCCCTATTGTTACCTGTCTATTCTGAGAATGGCAGAAGCCATAGTTTTACAATTACCTTCCATTGAAATTTTATCACACCCTCAGAACAGATAAAGAAAAACTGAAGATGTAAAACCCAATAGTTGTTTTTTTGTGCTTCTGTTTCTGCAAAGAACAACTGAGGGAGCGTTGCTCAGGGCTCGACAATGCGAAACAGCTAATGAAAAATACATGCAGAGACAGAAGTCAATATACATATAAGAAATCTGAGGGGAATAAAGTGGAACATATACATGACCTTTTACTGCATCACTAGGAAAGATGACATAAACCTGTCAGGGGTGTGGGCTGGCAGAGATGTTTTCTGCCAATTGTTAAAGAGTTTAGTTATTTCACCAACAGGTGGAGCTATTTCTTTGTATATCTAGTGCCATAGTTTATGGAAGCCAATCATATTGTGTCAGGTTAATAACAGGAAGTTAGTGCAATCTGCTTAGTTGGTGGCTGTCAAAGAGAGATGGTACATCCGAAACTCAATCCTCATCCATCCTTCCCTGTTGTTTTCCGAAAGCACTACCTGTAAGTAGTCATAATAATTACGACATTCTGGGACATAAATATAAGACCAATTTTTAGTTTTGCATAAGTTAAATGACTACAATTAACAAGTCATGTTTTTTTGGAATGGCCTCATTGTACTTGTATGTCACTTATAGTAGTGACTATATTTGTACCTTTCCTCCAATTTGACAGTTTCTGTAGGTAGTATTGATTGTGTTAAACAGACAGTTATTTCTTTCATCCGAACATGTTTACCACATTGTCAGCATGTGAACATGATGCGTCCAGGGAATAACAATGTCCTTTCAGTTGGCAGTCAGGGATCAAGGATGTCCAAGCGCTCCAGAAAATCATCAGCAAGCATCGCCGCTATCAATGCATGAGCCAAAACAGAAGCTGCAGCATCCGCAGAAAAAGAAATTGAAATGAGAGTCAAAAAAGCTGAACTCAAAGTAAAGGAAATCACCAGCAAAGTGATGCAGCCATGGCTGAAGCCACCGTATATAAAGCCACGGCAAGCGAAATAAGCTAAGGAAGTTCAAGCCCATATCACAGTCACTTCACATCACAGAGTACCAAGAGTATGTAAAAGAGCAGTCACACCAATAAGACAACTTAACACCACAAACTGGGTTAAAAATTCATATCGAGCCAGTCTAAACTACAACTAAAATACACTAAAAAGACTAGAGTTAGAAATGTCAACACGGCATGTCATTATGATAAGGACGATAACGCCCCCCAGCTATCCTCATATTCTCCGGTGCAGGCGACACTCAGACCTCAGTCTCCTCAACACAAAAATCCAAATATATCAGACGTCATCAGATTTCTAGCCAGACATGAGTTGATCCCTGGAGGACTTCCACGGTGTAGTGATAAACCAACACTGGGCATGGAAATGCTCCTTTAAAGATGCCATTTTTGATCTGCACCTAATTCAATTCAATTCAGTTTTACTCAGATAGGATCTAATACAATACCAGTTGGTTCTAGGATGTTTCCCAGAACATGACCCCCAAGCCATAATTACATAAACAACAGCAGAACAATGCCCACACCTAACATCTAGTGAAGAGTTGGATTTGTTGGCATAGTGGTGATGGTGAAAGGGGATGAATCCACCAAACAACAACCCCTCACTTGGTCTAAAAAAAGTGGGGGAAAGACTTTAAGAGTGTTATGGCTCTTCCGAGTCCTTGGAAAAGATTTTTGTTTTTTATAGATACATTTTCCAAAAATAACAAACAGAGATCCTCGTCTGCCATGTACCTTTGATGACCTTCTGATAGAAATTGAATCTGCTATGAGTGACGACTACATACCAGGACTACTGTATCTCAGTACAGCACATGGCGTCCATCCATTAGTAGATAAGCTGCCGTTCAACCTGCAGGAGAAACGGGTGGCGGTTAAAACAAAGTACAAACAACAACATGCAGTCTTGTTTCCTCCATATTCTGTTTTTGCTTCATCTGTCAAGGGTCATGTTCTGGATCTCTGGAAAGCGCCTAGAGACAACTTGTGTTGTAATAGACGCTATATAAATAAAATTGAATTGAATTGAATTGATCAAGCTAAAATGAGAAATGAGCAGAACTTCACCCACTTCTTGAGGAACGCAAAACTTATCTGAAACAAAACAAGATATGTTTCCAAAGCTGTTTCCAGTCGTATGGCAAACAATTGTAAGGTGGAAAATAATTGTGCCGAATGCAGCAGTACCTCACATGTCACTGCTCTCCATGCGGGACCTGGCCCATGGACACTGCAAGTTGACAGACCTGCCAGCAATTATGGCGGGGAGCCAGAGCCAGCATCACCTTGTGCCATGTCCAATTGCACTCAGGTATGTGGAAATGAAATAGGAGGTAATTCATGTACCAAGATCTGCCTTGTCTATGCTTATCCCAATGGGTTAACCCTGACCCTAACCCTGTGACAAGAAACTGAGGGCTTATGCTGTCATGGATGATCAAAGCAACAGATCTCTAGCCAGAGCTTCTTTCTTCTACATCTTCTGTGTTCCCTCAAAACTTGTGCAGGGGTGTTGAAGGTGACTGGGAGATGAGCAAGCAATTTTGTTGTGAAGTCAGCTGACCACAAATCAAGTCTACCCCTGCCCACACTCTTTGAATCTGATTTGCTTCCAGATAATCAAAATGAAATCCCAACTCCTCAAGTTGGGATACCACCATCCGCATCTTACAGGCATTATTGCAGAGATCCCGGTACTTGACCCCCAAGCAGAGATTTTATTGCTACTTGAAATTATTCAAGCCCACACGGTGCTTGGCCAGCGGGACAGGGTGGGAAGGGTCGGGAGGTGTTATCGAGTGGTACTATGTAACATGACAGACTTGCTGTATCGTAGATCATAGATACCTGTAAAGATCAATAGGTATTAAAAATTTTAAAATTACTAACATTATAAAGGAATGTAACATATAATACTGTAGTAAATTATTGAATAGTAACAAAAGCAATACTATCTATGGAAAATGACTGGTTCCATAAAACAGCTCCACATTAATGCATACCTCTGTCTTTTCCTGTAGATCACATGTGTCAAACTCAAGGCCCGCGGGCCAGATGTGGCCCGCCATGTCATTTTATGTGGCCCGTGAGAGCTTAAAAGTTTTGAGTGTCTACAAATAAATACCAAAAAAGAAATTAAGCGCGTGCTTTTACCAAAAACTACATTTCCCTCAATGCCTTTCGACTTCAATAGCCGCGGCAGTGTTTCCACATCTATGCCAACGAAGTGAAATTGAGATATGAATAATGATCCCAAAATTTCCAGAAAGAGAAAAATTGTTGCAGAAGGAAGATTTTTTCAAGAAAGATGGGAAAGCGAATACTTGTTTGTGCTTCAAGGAGAAAGACCGGCATGTCTTTTGTGTTACGAGGCAATATCGGTTGTCAAAGATACAATCTGCGTCCACATTTTGACGCCAAACACGGAGATAAGTACGCTAAAGCTAGCCTTCAAGAAAAACAACAAATTGCCCAGGAATTAAAAGGCAAACTGCGGTTGCAGCAGAGTTCGTTAACAAAATCCACAGCTAAAAACGAGGCCGCAGTAAAAGCTAGCTTCATTGTGGCTGAAGAAATCGTTTTTGAAGCAGTGCATGCTGAAGGTCTGTGAGCAGGTGTGTCCTGACCATCAATTAACTTTTGAATAATTTATAATCAATAATGAGTTATTTAACATTAAGGAGTGGTTACATTTATTTTACGTTACATTCGATTACATTTAGTTACATTTATAAGTCACATCTGGCCCTTTGAGGATAGCCACTATGCTGATGTGGCCCTCGGTGAAAATGAGTGTGACACCCCTGCTGTAGATAGTCCCTGTGATATGCAAATTAAAAGAACTTGGATGGTTTTGTGGCGTAAGAATGCTCTAATTAAAAGCGTACCTGGGTATTTGTGCTGGGGGCACCGTTGGAAGAGGACGCCTTCTTTCAGTAACTGGCGTTATTTTGAGGGTGTTGGAAATTTGCACTTGAGCAGTCTAGCGGATAAACGTGTTCATGATTTGTCACTCTTACACTAGTTTTTACAGTCATAACTGAAGCTACTTTGATGACTAAACTTGCTATTTTCTTTATGATTTAACATGATGATGTCATGCTGTCACTGATGATGCTGCACTCCTGAAGCCCCGCCCACCACACCACATCAGGGCCAAAAGTTTAAAACTGCAAAACAAGAATCTGAAAGCATAAAAAGCAATCTGAAACTGAAAGAAAATTCTGAAACTAAAACAACTGTTTTGAACTCTGTAGAGAAGATTTAAATCTGAAAACATACAATCTGAAACTGATAGTTAAAAAAAAAACCCTGAAAATTAAAAAAAAAAACAAGAAAATTTAGCAATGTAAATATATTTGAAAAAAAAACATACTCACACTTGAATTTAACTGATATAAATATTGGACAAATTTTGTTTTATTTAGAAATTTAGAATATTATTCTTTATTTTTCAAAGTTCAAAAACAAAACTTGACTTTCAGTTTCAGATTACATTTTTTCAGTTTCAACATTTTTTTGCAGATATTAAAACTTTATGGCCCTGATTGGCTTTTGAATATTTTAAATATAAATGACAAGTATTAGTCTATGGGATATTGTGTGCGTCTAAGTATATATATGTGTATATGAGTCTGTATATGTACTGTATATATTGTAGTAATGATGTATCGTGGTAAAACTCTAAACTAAGTGAAAGATGATTATTAATTGGAAGAGGGTAGGGTTATATAAGCTTTGCTTTTCCTTACTCTTTTGCAAACAGCTTGTCATTGGTGCCTTTCATTATTATTTATGTTATTTCTATGAAATAAAGCATTTATTTATTCATTCAGATCATTTAAAATTGTGAATTGTTTTTGGTAGGTTTTGCACAGCTTGTTAATGCTGGCACGTATCAGCTTGATGTAACAAGACTTGAAGGTATTTAGCAATGTTTTTGTGGGTAGTTCAAACAACAGCAGTAATTATATTTGTCTTATTTGCATTTGTATTGTAATTCTGCAGTCTAGTAGATTTAATAGGGTTTTATTGTAAACAACACCTTATTTATCTCATCACATCCAGATGAAACATCTCTGCAAACAGTATTGAATTTGACATACAGGGGATGTCCTTTTCACATATAGATCTGCTTTCTTTCTCCGTTGCACATACACACACATGCACACACAAAGCTATGTGATATGACAGTGTGTTCATGACTATCTGCTGAACAGGGTTTGTGTTTGTGTGGGAGTGAGTGCATAAGATCGATGTAAAACACAGTAAAAAAAGAAAAATTATATAATTTTTTTCAAGTTTTAAGCACTCTGGGCTTAAACGTGGGCCATACGTTCATATCATAAACATTAAGAAAAATGTCTCTATTTGCTGAGTCATATCTGTGCATGCTTTTCTGACCATAATGACAGCTGTTTCACTCTCTGAGCCATCATCAAGCCTTCCTCTGACAAGCATCATGACAGTTTAGTAAGTGATAAGCCCCTCATTTGTACGCGTGTGAGAGAGAATGTTCATCTGTCAGAGTTACAGTGGGTTTAGTAAGGTCATCCAAATGTCTGTGGGTGTGTGTCAGCAAATTCTGATTAAGTATTGGTATTAGTCATCACTTAGTCCTCTAAATTGGTTTAAGTTGACTAAAAGCAATTCAGACAGTGGCTCTAATTCATTTTCAAAGCATATTTCCTTAACCTCAAATTTGAAATGTACCTAAATATCCATTAGTTTTTAGTTATTTTGTTGTTTTGGACACTCTTGTGTTACTTGGATCTTTTCTGAGCAGTCTTTGTGTGTTGGGGAAAGCTTCTACTCGTCGTTATATGGTTGGTTGAGGGGGTAACATGGGCTAATTAGTATGAAAACAGGGTAAGTAGGTGGCAGTGGTCCAAATAACATGTGAATGACGGAGTGCAGGGGTTCCTATTAACCTAAATGAGCAGTGTTTACCCATCAGTGTTGAAGTTTGAACGTTAGGGTTAGAGTTAAGGCTGATCCCATCGCTATTTGAAGTCTGAATGGCCCAGGAGGAAAAACATCTGTCTGTGAGTCTGATGGTGTGAGACCTGAATTATATGAGGTGGTAATGCAGGTCAAACAGGTGATGGCTGGGATGCGAGGAGTCTCCTGTGATGGCCCTGGTTTTCCTGAGACAGGACGACCTGGCGATGTTCTCTAGGGAGGGTAGAGGGCAGCCAAAGATTGTTTGGGCCCTCTGCTCAGCCTTTTTGTCCTCTGCTGTGGAGTCAGCACAGCACATGCCCAGACGATAAGTGATAACTGGGCCTTCTTCACCAGGGCGAGGAGAGATCAGGTGAGATGTTGATGCCCTAGAAACCTGAAGGTGGAGACAGTTTCCACACGCTCTCTGTTTATGAGTAGGTGGGTGTGGTCTAATGTTTGCTTCCTGAAGCTCATAATGAGTTCTTTAGTGTCAAGTTATTCAGCGTCATTTGCTTTCTGAGCACCAGATAGACAGATCCTCTACTTCAGCCCCCTTAGCTGCCATCCCCGTCAGAGATGAGCTTGACCATGGTGGTGGAGAACATGTTTGACCAGTTTTCGGTAGTTTATTAAACAATCAGAGTGTATGCCATTAATTAAATAATAAAATGGATAGTTTGGAACAGTTTTTCTGGAGCCGGAAAAGACCTGAATGACATGAGTCATGTTTGGAATGTCAAAAGTTTTCCTACAACTCAACAGAAAGCAAATGTTCCGAAGGAAAATAATTCAGCCTTGTTCAACAATAAATCTTTATAATCGCGTTACTTCCCACTTCAAAGGTGGGGGAGTAACCACAGTGAATGCCAGACTGGCCTGTCCATACAAAACATAGTAATAAAGAAAAGTAAAGCTTTTTCTCTTTTTTGTGTTGGAAGTTGTCATTGAATTTTATTGGAAGCATGTCTACTATCGCATCAAATAGAACTAAAAGTATAGATTAAATATAATTGATGTGGGATATGGTGTAATCTATCTTTAGCATGCTGTTATACCTAACTTGTATAATTTAGCTTTAATGAATCATGCTAATCTAATATAATTTGTCCATTAAAGCTGGGAATTTTTCACTAAAACTTCAATTTGTACCAGTGTAAGATACTTATTATGCAAGTTGTTGGGTTATGTTGTTAGAAGCTGAACTAATTTTAAATCCAAAGTATTGGTAAGCAATCAGCTAACGCATCATTATCCTGCTCTTACTACTCGCGTCGCCCTGAACGTGAATCGCTCGCATGTCCGTGGCAGTTTTTCTGAGAAACAGCAGCTCATCTGCTTCTTTGAAAACTAAACTATTAACAGAAACAAAGAGGGAGTGAACCTTAGTATTAGCAGCAACTAACATCTATTTTTATAGTTAATTCATCTATTGATTATTTAAAAAAATCAACTGATCAAATTATGAATTGCAGAGAAAATATGTGGCGTCAACCACCTGCTGTCATATTGAGTGATGTTGGTAAAAGAAACACGAACACCATCATTCCTTTAAGTAGTGTTGAGTTTCAAGCCATAAGAGGTGGACAGGGCTGTAGAAGGTCTGGCATATGTTATAGATCACCAGAATTGGCAGGTACATCACTAGGGCTCTCGCAGGTGAGAGCAGGTTCACCTTGACCACATGTGACAGAAGTAAAAGGGTCTGGAGAAGCCATTGAGATCCTTATACTACCATCACCCCTTCCCATTGCCCAAAACTCCCTCCACTGGTTCCACTCCTACCTCACTGGTCACATTCAGTTCATCCAGCTGAAATCCTTCACTTCACAGCCCTCCCCCGTCACTACAAGTGTGTCCCAGGGCTCTGTCCTGGGCCCCTCCTCTTCATAATATACCTCCTTTCACTTGGCAATATATTCGTAAATATGGTATCCAATTCCACTGTTTTACTGATGACACCCAGATCTGACTTTCCAGTAAGTCTAACTCCACTCAGTTTCTCCCTTACCATTGACAGCTCCACAGTTTTCCCCTCCCCTCAGGTTAGGAGTCTGGGTGTCATCCTCAAAAGCTCATTCTCTTTCAAAGCTCACATCAATAACATAACTCCGTCTGCAAATTTTCATTTACACGACCTTATTCCTTATTGTTTCTTTCTCACCCCCCAGACCTTTGCCATCCTGGTCAACAGCCTCGTCACCTCCCACCTTGATTATTGTAATTCACTCCTCTTTGGTCTCCCCTACAAATCTCTCCATAAACTCCAAGTGGTCCAGAACTCAGCAGCCCACATCATCACCAGAACCCCCTCTTTTCACCACATCACCCTGTTGTGCAGCTGCCATATGACACAAGTGTGAGTTCTCCACATGAAATGTGGTAAAATAAAGGTTGGCTAAACCCTTTGTACCAGCTTCAGTACAACTGGAAAAAGAAAAGGTATACCAGTACAAAGAGACTTTTGCGTTAGTGCGTTGTGTTAGTTCAGCCTGTCCCTCTATAAAAGTCGAAATTATAGGTTGCTTTTATGACATCATATAAAGCTACCATATACAGTGAAGCTGTGATATCATAATATCCTATATATATAGCACTAGTAAATTTACATTTTCTCAGATATATGTGGCTATTAAAGTTTGCGCTATTGCAATGATTTTGAGTTGGAAGTTACTTCCTTTTTTTTCCCCCATTGCATATATATTGAGAATTTGGTTTGTTCCCCCTTTTTAATGTGTGCATAAGTGTGTGTGAGTGTGTTCACCAGCCCTCATGACAGTCTAACCATATTGTATTGATCCCCCCGGCTTATGGATGTAGATCAGCGGATTATCAGGCTAAAGAACAATATGCTAACTGTAGTCAAGGACAGCCAGGTGTAGAGCTGAATGTTTGTACAAATTAATAATTATTTACTTTTTTATTATATTTATTTATTTATTTATTTATTTATTTATTTATTTATTTATTTATTTATTTATTTATTTTTATGTGGAAATGACAAAATCCAGTTTTATAATTAAGGATCATTTGATGGAAGACTTATGTATCATGAATTCAAGGTTGAATTAAATTTATTTCAGATTTGGTTAAAGTTGGAAGTTTGAGATGTGATGATGGCGGTGGGATAAAGAGTCTCCAGAAGACAGAGTGATGATGACGGTGGGATGAAGAGTCTCCAGAAGACAGAGTGATGGAGACAGTGGGATGAAGAGTCACCAGGAGACAGAGTGATGATGACGGTGGGATGAAGTGTCTCCAGGAGACAGAGTGAAGGTGACGGTGGGATGAAGAGTCGCCAGGAGACATAGTGATGGTGAAGGTGGGATGAAGAGTCTCCAGAAGACAGAGTGATGATGACGGTGGGATGAAGAGTCACCAGGAGACATGGTGACGGTGGGATGAAGAGTCACCAGGAGACAGAGTGAAGGTGACGGTGGGATGAAGAGTCACCAGGAGACAGAGTGATGATGACGGTGGGATGAAGAGTCAGCAGGAGACAGAGTGATGATGACAGTGGGATGAAGTGTCTCCAGGAGACAGAGTGAAGGTGACGGTGGGATGAAGAGTCACCAGGAGACATAGTGATGGTGAAGGTGGGATGAAGAGTCTCCAGAAGACAGAGTGATGATGACGGTGGGATGAAGAGTCACCAGGAGACAGAGTGATGATGACAGTGGGATGAAGAGTCACCAGGAGACAGAGTGATGATGACGGTGGGATGAAGAGTCACCAGGAGACAGAGTGATGATGACGGTGGGATGAAGAGTCTCCAGGAGACAGAGTGATGGTGAAGGTGGGAAGAAGAGTCACCAGGAGACAGAGTGATGGTGACGGTGGGATGAAGAGTCTCCAGGAGACAGAGTGATGATGACGGTGGGATGAAGAGTCACCAGGAGACAGAGTGATGATGATGGTGGGATGAAGAGTCACCAGGAGACAGAGTGATGGTGACGGTGGGATGAAGAGTCACCAGGAGACAGAGTGATGGTGACGGTGGGATGAAGTGTCTCCAGGAGACAGAGTGATGATGACGGTGGGAAGAAGAGTCACCAGGAGACAGAGTGAAGGTGACGGTGGGATGAAGAGTCACCAGGAGACATAGTGATGGTGAAGGTGGGATGAAGAGTCTCCAGAAGACAGAGTGATGAAGACGGTGGGATGAAGAGTCACCAGGAGACAGAGTGATGATGACAGTGGGATGAAGAGTCACCAGGAGACAGAGTGATGATGACGGTGGGATGAAGAGTCACCAGGAGACAGAGTGATGATGACGGTGGGATGAAGAGTCTCCAGGAGACAGAGTGATGATGACGGTGGGAAGAAGAGTCACCAGGAGACAGAGTGATGATGATGGTGGGATGAAGAGTCACCAGGAGACAGAGTGATGGTGACGGTGGGATGAAGAGTCACCAGGAGACAGAGTGATGGTAACGGTGGGATGAAGTGTCTCCAGGAGACAGAGTGATGATGACGGTGGGAAGAAGAGTCACCAGGAGACAGAGTGATGATGATGGTGGGATGAAGAGTCACCAGGAGACAGAGTGAAGGTGAGGGTGGGATGAAGTGTCTCCAGGAGACAGAGTGATGATGACGGTGGGATGAAGTGTCTCCAGGAGACAGAGTGAAGGTGACGGTGGGATGAAGAGTCACCAGGAGACATAGTGATGGTGAAGGTGGGATGAAGAGTCTCCAGAAGACAGAGTGATGATGACGGTGGGATGAAGAGTCACCAGGAGACAGAGTGATGATGACAGAGGGATGAAGAGTCACCAGGACACAGAGTGATGATGACGGTGGGATGAAGAGTCACCAGGAGACAGAGTGATGATGACGGTGGGATGAAGAGTCTCCAGGAGACAGAGTGATGATGACGGTGGGATGAAGAGTCACCAGGAGACAGAGTGATGATGACGGTGGGATGAAGAGTCTCCAGGAGACAGAGTGATGATGACGGTGGGAAGAAGAGTCACCAGGAGACAGAGTGATGATGATGGTGGGATGAAGAGTCACCAGGAGACAGAGTGATGGTGACGGTGGGATGAAGAGTCACCAGGAGACAGAGTGATGGTGACGGTGGGATGAAGTGTCTCCAGGAGACAGAGTGATGATGACGGTGGGAAGAAGAGTCACCAGGAGACAGAGTGATGATGATGGTGGGATGAAGAGTCACCAGGAGACAGAGTGAAGGTGAGGGTGGGATGAAGTGTCTCCAGGAGACAGAGTGATGATGACGGTGGGATGAAGTGTCTCCAGGAGACAGAGTGAAGGTGACGGTGGGATGAAGAGTCACCAGGAGACATAGTGATGGTGAAGGTGGGATGAAGAGTCTCCAGAAGACAGAGTGATGATGACGGTGGGATGAAGAGTCACCAGGAGACAGAGTGATGATGACAGAGGGATGAAGAGTCACCAGGAGACAGAGTGAGGATGACGGTGGGATGAAGAGTCACCAGGAGACATAGTGATGGTGAAGGTGGGATGAAGAGTCTCCAGAAGACAGAGTGATGATGACGGTGGGATGAAGAGTCTCCAAAAGACAGAGTGATGATGACAGAGGGATGAAGAGTCACCAGGAGACAGAGTGATGATGACGGTGGGATGAAGAGTCACCAGGAGACAGAGTGATGGTGACGGTGGGAAGAAGAGTCTCCAGGAGACAGAGTAATGATGACGGTGGGATGAAGCGTCTCCAGGAGACAGAGTGATGATGGCGGTGGGATGAAGAGTCACCAGGAGACAGAATGATGGTGACGGTGGGGTGATTGGGAGGAACGGCCTCCCTGATCTGAGCCCGAGTGGTGTTCTGAGGTGCTCTCGATTTACTGATCAATCTACGCTCCCGCCCTCACCTATAGCCATCGACTTCGATTAATGACCTAAGGACAAGATTGTGGATCCAAGCAGCCAAAATGAGTTTTCTCTGCAGGGTGGCTGGGCGCTCCCTTTGAGATAGGGTGAGAAAATCAGTCATTCGGGAGGAGCTCGGGGTAGAGCCGCTGCTCTTCACATCAAGAGGAGTCAGCTGAGGTGGCTTGGGCATCTGTATAGGATGCCTCCTGGACGCCTCCCTAAAGACATGTTCCAGGCATGTCCCACCGGGAGGAGACCCCGGGGAAGACCCAGGACACACAGGAGAGACTATGTCTCTTGGCTGGCCTGGGAACGCCTCGGGGTTCCCCCGGAAGAGCTGGACGAAGTGTCTTGAGTGAGGGACGTCTGGGCATAGATATGTTTTAGGTGCGTGATGCCCTTAGTGATCCACGATGACAGATCCGGAAGTCCGGATTGTTCCAAATGGGAGTGTATTTACTTGAAACTGTGGCGTTGGACATTTGGTAAAAGTCCCAGCAGGCTGTCAGAGTTGAGGCAATAATTGGGTTTTTGAAGCAGGGTGACGAGTAATAGAACGGCTTATAAATCGTAAATCACAGATACTGATTTCTTTACAAGATAATTGCTCTAAGAGATCACACTGATTATGTTTAATCCATTTATAAACATATTGGAGTTTATTTGTAAGAAAATAGTGAAGGCAGTGTGGGGCCTCTAGAACACCATTAAATTTAGTTTTTTGTAGCGTTGATAGTTTAATTCTAGCCTTTTTGTTTTTCCAATAATAGTGTGAGATCTAGTCTAGGGATTTGAACCAGGAGTGTGGAGGCTTGATGGGAATCATTGAGAAAAGTAGTAGGTAGTGGTTGGTTGGTAGTTATTTCCAACACCCACACTTATCCTTCCAAAGCACAAAAAAGTGTAGTTGTTTTATTCTTATAATAGGTCTTTATGAACACTCTACCCTTTTCAAACCCTCTTCTCTGTCTCAGTAATGTTTTCATCTCTGCTGTTGCATCTTCACACATTAGGTGTAAAAGTGGTTATATCTCCCACTCTATTTCTATTTTAAGCCAAAAAAAATATATATAAATTTCATCTCAGGCTTTGCACCTTATCCATTATTTTATTTCAGACTGAAGTGGTGGAGGACAGAACTTGATCTAGAAATTATGATAATAATAATAATGATAATAGCTGTCCAATTACTTAAGAAATGGGCAGGAAACCAGGGATAAGCCGATTATGAGCAGGCTGTCTGAGTCTTGCTCAAATTGGTTCTTTTGTGGTGATGGCTTTATTCAAAAAAGTGTTGTTTTGTTTTACTATTTTTAACTGGATTAAAGGTTTTGTTTTAAATTTGAATGGTCTAACAGAGACGTATCCTCTTATACGGCTTTAGGCACACAAGAAACAAATTGGCATAATGTTCCAGTACGTCTGTTGAATATGGACTTTTGTGTTTTTACTGCTGATAATGTCAATAAGGGTTATGAACACAGGAAAGGTAGAAATGTTACATAAACCTTCCTAAAGTGTGTTCTGTCTTTGTTGTGTTTGCTGACAAAAATCAGAAGATTGCAACTAGTGTATTTTTAATTAGATTTTAACAAAGCAATGTGTAAATTCAAATCTGCAAAAACATTCCCATTTGTATGATCCCATCCTTATGAAGCTCATCTGTTCACTTCCTTTGTCTTTATATCTTGTGGAAAGCACTCACACATGGACACAAGAATACAGATACTTATAGTTTTACACTAATTGCCATCTTTGTTTTCCTGTCCTTCTCTACAATTAGTCCCATCTTTCTGGGGTCTGGTGAACTCTGCCTGGAACCTGTGTGCCATAGGGAAGAGACAGTCGCCTATTGACATCGAAACCAGTCACATGATCTTTGACCCCCATCTGACCCCTCTCAAGCTGAACACAGGAGGACGCAAGGTAAGGTCCAAAATAGAAGAAAATTCACCTACAGGGATCTCCAACTGATGAAAGTTGCTTTAAAAGCAGGGTGGTTCCTCTGAAAGCTGATGTGCAGTAATTCATCACAGAAGCAGCAGGCAGAACAGGACACGGTCTCTAACACAAAATGATAAGATTTGTCATCTAAGTGCTTTAAACTCTCAGATTTCAAATAACTTGGTATTCTAAGCATATAGTCATCAAACTATTACTTTTGAAAACTGCATTTTTTTAAATAGAATCCTAAGAACTATTCCCAAACACATCATTTAGGGATTTGAATTGAATTGAGCTGAATTGAACTGACTTAATTTATCCTTAAAGGGAAAATATATTGTTCCCATGCAAATGAATTAGAAATATTTATACGAAAGTAAATAAATAATAAGAGAGATGTCAGATGTCATGAGATGGTTGCCTGGCAACATCTGCGCTGCAGATGACACATGCAGAATAGGCAGGTAACACAAGTGAATTGGTCTTTGGAGATCTCCATCTGCTGCTTCCACTTGCACAAAGTGCAAGGATGATCAGCAGAAATCCTTCAGGCAGAGCAAAAACATCATAGTTTTAATGGAAAAAGCTAAGAGGATATGTAGAAGTACCAGTTTGGCAGAGCAACTCCAGAAGCCTGCCACTTGAGAGATGCCACTTTATATAAAATGAATGAACGAATGAATGAATGAACGAATGAATGAATGAATGAATGAATGAATGAATGAATGAATGAATGAATGAATGAATGAATGAATGAATGAATGAATTAATGAATTAATGAATTAATGAATGAATGAATGTTAAGATAAATGGGAATAATGAGATTAATTATAGTGTAGTTTTTATACTGGAGTAATTATTAAACTGGAGTCCATGTTCTTGATTAAATTCTGGATCCTGCTTGTTACCAGCGGCGCTCCTGATTACTGACCGGGCATATGTGGACCTGCCTTATTCTTTTCAGCTGCTTGGCTGTCGCTGAGTTCCATGCAGCCCTAGGCATTTGTAGATGTCCTGAACATCTGTTATATAGCCTTTTAGTGGTTCAACCCCAAGTTATGATCACACCCCCACCCCCCACCCCCACCCCCTCGTTTTGACACCTTTCAAGCACATTTATCAAGCCTGAATGAGATTCTGATATGTTAAGTGAGTCTACAACTGGTAGTTAAAGTAGTGAGTGTATGTATACTGTCACAACTTTATTTTTAATATTTTGGTGTCACATCTCAAGTACTGTTGCCTACCAACAAGAAGGTCCTGGTTCGATTCCCCGGTCGGGCCCGGCCCCGCCCAGCTGGGGTCTTTCTGTGTGGAGTTTCCATGTTCTCCCCATGCTTGCGTGGATTCCCTCCGGCTACTCCGGCTTCCATGGGTGGATGGATGGATGGATGGATGGATGGATGGATGGATGGATGGATGGATGGATGGATGGATGGATGGATGGATGGATGGATGGATGGATGGATGGATGGATGGATGGATGGATTGATTTAAAGCATTCACAGTAACTTCGAGTTGATAAAAATTTGACTAATCTAATCTAATCTAATGGAATATATGATAATTTTAACTGTATATCTAAGTAGCCCATAAAACCTTTGAGATGGAAGCTTATCTTTACTCGTGATCAAGTAAAAAATATATTCAAGAAATTGAAATAACTATATTATTGTTTTAAACATCAAAGACTTTCTTCATGGTTTCAAACTAACCAGATATTAATCCTGATCCACTACATTGTGTGCAATATTTTTCTGTGCTTCCCCTCATGCTTTACCTTTAAGGATTCCACGTCTTTGACTGTTTTACAGTGGCCTGACTTTAAACTAAAGATATATTTTTACCATAAGAACATATTTTATTTGATTCTCAAGAAATGATGTTTTGCGTCATAAGTCATGGTTTCTCAGCATCCGTACTTTATGACAATTTGTTTGTGAAAAGCTGCTTTGATTTCAACCAAGAACAACACAGTGCTTTGCTGTTGCATGTTCATGACCCTGGAGGCGATTTCCAAATTCAGATGCACTGTTCACTCAAAATAGGTTTAAGGCTGGCTTAAGTCCGATATAACAGCTGTGGGTGATTCATAACCATTCAGAAGCTGAATGTTTATGTTGTCAATACTGTCACCTTCAAGCCTAACAAGCTGTTTATGTAGTTTATTTAGGGAATATTGTTTATTTGTCCATCTTTGTGACATGGTTCAAAATCAAGCTGAAGATGTGGCTTTTACTAACAAACAAAATAAAAAACTAAAAAAAGCTGTTGCCAAAATTCATGAGCAGCACTTTTAAGCGAGTGTTGCATCAACATCCTGCCTGGTTTTGCACGTGATCAAGCCTACGGCTGAACGGTAGGGCATTTTGGTAGTACGCAGCTCCACATTGGCTAATGTCATCTTATTTTACCAATCTCGCTAGTATAATAAAGGACTCATGGCAAAACAGAGACAACACAAGATACTGCAAATCAGAAGATATTTTATTTGACCTAAATTAAGGAATATGTACCTCAGTCAAAAACAGCAGTGCAGGGGGTGCATGGATGTACGAATGTGTGATGTATGCAAAAGTAAAAATAAAATTGAGAAATCCCAAGTTAACAGCTGGAAAGGGAGAGGGAACAAGACCGAGTCAGCAGTTTTAAATGCCATCCGCAGAACTTGATTCAGGTGTGACTCTTCCCCCTGACGTTCCTCTGCCACTCCTCTCTGTGTCCTGCTCTCAGCCAGAGCGGGAAGGTTGTCAGGTCAGTCTGGTGGACATGACAATATAAAAAGGCTGAAATGACTGATTAATTAATCAAAAAGTAGATTCAGAAAAAGGGTTTAACAAAGTCAAAGTTAAAAATCTAACTCGGAGTTGACAAACCCTGATATGAGATGCTCAGAGTTTCCTGTTTGAATAGAATAATTAAAAGACATAATCAACGGATCTCAGTTGCTGTGATTCACCATGAAAAGTAGATTAGAGCTTTTATTGCAATCACATAACAAATTTTAAGTACATCCTTCTGTCAAAAGAAAAGTCAGCGGCAAAGAGAAGGGATTTGCGCTGATGCGAGAGAAATTACAGAACAAGTGAATGCATATCTTAAATATTTAATGACTGTTATGGTATGAGTGACAAGAGGCGGGAAACGAAGGAACCCTTTTAAGAGCCAGGGCCACTTTTCTCACAGCCCTGCATATCGTTCACTTTCTAATGACCTATATTCAGAAACTCCTTCATTATAAAGAAAACTCAAATGAATAGCTAACAAATGTAATCATGACAATAAAACTACTCAAAGTATTTTGTGTGAAGTAAGGGCCTACAGTGAGTGATATCTGTGATACTTGGATGGATGCATAACTATGCAGAAAAACAGTAGAGCACTCAGTAAACTCGCTCAAAGCAAAGCAACTCCATTCTGAGGAGCGCAGCCTCTCCCATCAATAAAAAGACATTTTATTGTTCAGACATTTCCAAAGTGGAGACTCCAAGATTGATTGCCTGATGAACTGGTTTCAGCTTTATGGAGGGGAGGGGGCAGAGAGTTTCTCAAACTTAACCAGCTGTCATGTAGGCTATGTTCACAAAGTTACCATGGTAACTGACTCTATGTTTCCTCCGTTTCTGAAACAGACTTGGCTTTACCTCATTTCTCTGGGTAACGTTACCCCACCATCCTTTTCCCAGATTTCAGTTTCAACATACTCAGTTTGCACACAAGCCACTTTCTGGTGTAGGCCTCAGCAGCTTCTGAGGGCTTGAAACACTCCACTGCCTTTTCCAAGTATTTGCAGTGAAATTGAAATTATTACTCAACTATTGTTCAAGCAGCATTGTTTCTGTCATGATCCTGCCTGGCTGGATCTGGTCTTCATCAGGAATCATCAACACTCCCTCTTAAGGACAGCAGGAGCACCAGTCTTCACCAGAATGTTATGTCCTCTCAGTGGTAATCAGGCCAAGTTTAGTCTCCTGTCGCTCCCAGCAGCTTTGTCATGAACTCATCCCTTTTTCTCTGTCCGGTGTGCGGATCTTTGTTTCTTGGTGTTCTTAATTGCGACCTTTTAGATCTCCTCTCACTCCCTGGTTGGACCACTGAAGAACCTGAGTCTACAGAAAGTTCTTGCCTATTAAGTGCTTCTACACCTGAAAGTTCAGGACCTCTTGGAAAGGGTCTCGAAGCATTGGCTTTTACGCTGTAGTGAAATATTGAGTTGTTTTAACAATCACTGAAGAGTGTGGTTTGTTTGCGTCATAGTGTATGTTGGAGCAGCAGCATCAAAGCCGGTAACTCAAAGTAGCTGAACAGTTTCTGTGCTGCTGGCTACTCTGCAAACTACAACTGATTATGTAAAGAATAATGCAGCATGAAATAAACAAAATGGACAGCATATCCTCGACACAACTTCGTGGTTAATGCGAGTGCCTCAACGAGCGTCTTGATGTGAGATCATTTCTGCCTGTGGTCACATTTAATAACGACTATGGTGATTTCATCAGACCGACTGAACAACATCATTTCTCTTTGATCACTAAACTGAAAATTGAGTTGAAAACAATGAAACAAAGAAAGTAATAATGCCATAACTAATGACACAGACCACTCATTTACACAATAACAGCATATAAACAATTCCTAAATGCCGGTTATTCAAGAGATAATTTGCACCTAAGCTTACAAGATCAGTGATCAGGATTTCAAGCCCTTAAACACTCAACATGCAAGGGTTTTACACACATCCTTCCCTTTATGATCTAACTGTGGTTTTGGTTTTTTTCCTATGTAGTTGACTTTCACTAAACCTGCAAAACTGTAAACTCTGGCTCAAGCACAAGTGTTAAATTTAATCAAGGCCTTTTAGTAAGTTTGTTTTTTTCTTACATAGTAACAGCCATATTAAATATATTTTCTCAAGGCTGACTGTCACAGAGAAGCTTTAAGGGGAAACTAGTCCTGTCCATGACCTCTTCTGAAGAATGCATAACATTTAATTCCGGATAACTGTGATGAAGAAGAAAAGGATTGGCCACAGAGGTGAACTCCCTGTTATTCCCATGGAGAGCAGTGTCAAGCAGTAATCATAGCTGCTTGGTCATGCTGTGGTTCAGACGAGGAAATAACGTGATCAGATGAGCGTCAGCAGACGCCCAGGCTCTGCTAATCCAAGCCAGCAGGGAATGTAGGTCACCCTTGCTAATGAAATATCTGGATTACTGACACAGAGCTCATTTGGAATACATTTGCATGGGGTTTCTGTTCATATTTGTGCAAATGCAAAATCAAGTTTCCTCTGTAGTCTAATTTATGATGAAAATGGGGCAAGTTCAATGTGTTCATAATGAATTTATTTGTTGTTATTCGTCTTACTGGCGAAGTGTTTATTACGGTAACAACTTCCCATATCATATGATTAAGTACACATGAACGTCATAGAAGAAGAATCAAAAATCAATAATCAATAATAAATTTATGTTTTTCATTTCATTTTTTTTATTGATTCATTCCAGACATGTCAAAACCACATAATGTTAACACTAGTATGAATCTATGAATAAAATAAATATACATATACACACATGCACACATTTGAACATATAGAACCACGTGAAAGTAAATCTATATAAATAAACGGATCTGTTACAGAGCCGCTGGTCTCGTTCCAGTTTCATCAGAGGCCAGAGTGAGCAGGAGAGGAGGAGGGTCCAGTCTTATTTAATGAACCATTTCAGTGTCAGCAGGTATCTCCTGGAGGTTTTCAGTCTTTTCAACATGTATCTGGACAGCTGAAGGCCTCATCCAGAGTCCGGTTCCTCCCAGATACTGTCCAGACTTTTCTGATGACCTCAGTGAACTGCTGTCTGTGGTCTGTGTTGGTTCTGACCGGATCAATATTGTTGGGATTTTAACATCCATGTGGACAACCGTCAGGACAAAGGGACTAAAGACCTGAGTAACACGCTGGACCACTTTGGACTGACTCAGCATGTAACAGAGGCCACGTACAATAGGGGACACAGTCTGGACCTGCTGGTCTCTGAGGGTCTGAGCAATTCAAAGGTTACTGGGTCGGATGTGGGCCGGTCTGATCAGTCCTGTTTTTTCTCTGAGAGGACAATTTCAGTCACACAAATGTGTCAACAGCAGTGATCACAGAACGGTGTCCAACTGAAGACAGCAGTGAGGTCTTGAACCAGGTCTTGAACCAGGTCTTGAACCAGGTCTTGAACCAGGTCTTGAACCAGGTCTTGAACCAGGTCTTGAACCAGGTCTTGAACCAGGTCTTCTCTGTAACACCTGACCTGTCCAGGGTTCAGTCGACGAGCTCGTCAACTCTTCAATGTTAAAATGTTTTGGACACTACTGCTCCCATTAAGGTGAAGGTGTCTCTGGAAGGAGGACGTCTCCATGGAGAAACTCCACTCTGGTGACACGTGGAAAAGAAAGTCGGAAAGCTGAGCGAGGATGGAGAAAAACAAATGTCCAGGTTCATTATGATATTTATAAAGTGAAGCTTCACTCTTATAATTTACAACTGAGGAGTGCAGGAAGTCCTACGTCTCTGACATCATCACCAAAAACAGTCATAACGCTCTTATTTACTACAGTTGACAGACTAACAAACTGAACCTGTCCTTGATGTCAGGTGTTTCCAGAACCACTAAAACAGTTGTAACTAAACCTCTGATGAAAAAGGACAAGCTTGACAAGACACAAATAGACAACTACAGACCGATCTCAAATCTCCCATTTTTAAGTAAGATAATTGAAAAAGCAGTTTTTCAGCAGTTAAAATAACTTTTAACACAAAATAACAGCTATGATTCCTTCCAGTCAGGCTTTAAACAGCACCACAGCACCGAGACGGTTCTGACCAAAGTGTTTAATGACATTTGTCTGAATACAGACGGTGGAAACATGTCAGTCTTAGTTTTACTGGATCTCAGTGCTGCGTTTGATACAGTTGACCCCAATATATTACTGAAACCACTGGAGAACTGGGCAGGTCTTCACAGAACTGTACTAAACTGGTTCAAAATGTACTTAGAGAACAGGAAGTACTTTGTGTCAATAGGTAACTTTACATCTGAGTGAACAAGAATCACATGTGGAGTTCCCCAAGGTTCCATCCTGGGAAAGTCAGCTTTGCTCCCAGTTTCCACAGTCGACCCCGATGAAATATCTGCAGGGCTGCTGGCAGACATTTACAGCGGGATAAAACGTTTAACATGGTGGCCGTGGCGGTGAAATCAAGAATGGCATTGTGTTTAGCTGACGCTGGGTTAATACAACAAGAGTGGCTGCTTCACTAAGTGCGGTAGCGTGACGATTACGGCTAACCACTGGCTGAGCTGACTGTTTTTTTTTTTTTTTTTTTTTTTCTTCCCTTTCTTGTCAGTGTGGACATCGTGCACAGGCTGTATGTACGATGCACACCGAAATTAGTCTCTGCTTTTAACCCATCAACTAGTTTCACTAGTGAGCAGTGGGGCTGCTAGCAGGGCAGCGCCCCGGGGAGCAATTGGGAGTTAAGGGCCTTGCTCAGGGGCCCCCAGTGATTTACCATTGTGGGCAGCCCACCACTCCCCGTTAATCCCCGTTAATCACTCATATTAGAAATAAATGTAATGCTCTATGTAAATTCTCCTGGTGAGGTATAAAAACAGTTATCATTGGTGTGAAATCAAACAAAATGAGACAAAATGCTGTAAATATGTTTGTTTTTGCTCTAAAGTTTAACATGGGAGTCAATGGAGATGGACCCGCATTTGGAGCCTGTATAGATCAGACAAGGAACTGCAACCAATCTTAGTTCCACATGAGACCCAACCCAGAAAATAGACAGTTCCTGCTGGGTGTAGACAGGAGACAGCAAAGTATCCCAGAAGGCATTTCACACCAACAAGCCAAAGTAATAGAGGAGGCAAGCAGAGTAAATATAAAGTTATAACTTTATGTTTGTTTGACAGAATGTAAGTTTAAGATGGTTTCATGTGAGGATACAGTTCTTAAAACTTCATAGATGTAGTGAAGTTTTAAAGATCTATTTTAAAATTTCTTCTTCCGTTTTTTTCTTTTCCCTCCAATTAAACTTTATCTATAAAGTGGTTGACATACAAATACTTAAAATCCATTGAAAACATATAGTATAAATTTACAGTCATCACAACTTAAGCATCAGCAATATATGACCCATTCTCAGTTGTTTTAGTGTTTCGAGTGTCCATCCATCCATCATCTATACCCGCTTTTTCCGTTTCCGGGTCACGGGGGTCTGTCGGAGCCTATCCCGACGCATAGTAGGCGAAAGGCAGGGGTCCACCTGGACAGGTCGCCAGTCTATCCAGGGCCACATACAAACAACCAATCACACTCACATTCACACCTATGGACAATTTAGAAAGATCAATTAACCTACACTGCATGTTTTTGGACTGTGGGAGGAAGCCGGAGTACCCGGAGGAAACCCACGCAAGCACGGGGAGAACATGCAAACTCCACACAGAAAGACCCACCGGGCCGGGAATCGAACCGGGAACCTTCTTGCTGTGAGGCAACTGTGCTAACCACTAAACCACCGTGCTGCCCTGTTTCGAGTGTTTGTTTTTATAATCATTTAAAATACGTGCTAGTCTGATATGTCGTCATCAAGATCACAAAAAAGCTGCTGGTTCAGTTGCAGAAAGAGAGACATGCGTTCTCGCGTCCTTCAAAGAACATCCTCCCAACTAGGGTTATGTTCTCAAAATGGCAAATGAAGTTTCGCCATATCCAGGGAGAACAAAGGCCTAAGAAGATGAGAGTGCACGGCCATATGTGTGTTAGTAGTAAAAAATGAGGGAACAAAGAGAAGGGAGTAAAGCCCAAAGAGACTAGAATGACAACTCGCCACCAGAAAACGAAGCTGCTCTGATGCTTCCAACACAGACTTACCAGTTTGCAGCCAACTCCACATGTGCGTCCTGCCTTTAACCAGGACACGAGAAAGCGCTTCGTTTTCTATGGTGAGAAAACGCATCAACGGGATCCAGCACCGTGGATGCAATAGCAGATACACTGAAAATTGAACAAACACATTTCAGCAACTGTATCTAGGCAACACTGATGCGGCTTACAATCAAACAATAAAAATGAAGTTAATCTGTCCAGATCTGCCCGGGTTGGTCTGAAGGCATTTACGTCATTGAGGGGTGCACGGGTCCCTTGTTCAGCATCTGGGGCTCAGAGTTTCCAGGTCACTCCGTTTAAGCTCTGTGGCCAGACTGCTGTGTCTTAGCAACCAGATGACATCTTCAGACATGGTGATGGAGGAGGCAGACCACTGACTGGTTGCTCGTCACATTTAAGAAGGAACTGTGGCCTCCACATACTCCACATACTGGCCTAAGTAAGTCCTTACAAACACGAAACCAACATCTGGAAACGCCTCGACGTATGTGTGTAACGTGATCTAAGGTGTCATGTTCATTGCTCGCGTGTTTCTCCTGAATAATCAATACAACAATGGCAGAGGAGATGATTCTGTCACCTTTGTTCATATTGTGACAAGTGTCATGGTCCTTTTAACAGGCTGAGCTGTGTGTGTGTGTGTGTGTGTGTGTGTGTGTGTGTGTGTGTGTGTGTGTGTGTGTGTGTGTGTGTGTGTGGTGCACTGATGGTGTGCTGCTTGTCCCTGGTTTGAAGAGTGACTTCTGTACTTATAGCTGTGGTCGACAGGAATAGTTAACAATATTTATGCCAATTTGTGTCAATTTGTTTGTTTTCTTACAAAAATAGTGTCATACTGAATAATTGTGACATTTAGAGCAAGTGAATAAGAATAATAACGTGTGGTGCAGAAAAAGGTTTCCTGTTTCCTTCCGTGACTCGGGGAAGTTGCTGCACACACACTTCGTGATCAGAAAGTGGCCAGAAATCCTCACACTTCTCCCTCAGTTATGGGATGGGGGCTGGCCCACAACACAACCAGTCCCTTTTACTTTACCAGAAGTAAAAGCTGAATTGACTGATATTTGGAGTCCTAATTAGTGAGAACCCTGCATATGGTACACAGTTAGTTTTTTGTTAGCTGTTCCTGGAGGGTTAGCTGGTATCTACTGTACGTGTAGTCCATGAGGATCCTAAATTCTTCCACATTCAAAGGACCATTTCCATTAAAACTAGAGCCATCTCTGAAAGAGCCGTATCCTTCTGAGGACAAAACCGCCTGCACGCAGCACCTTTCTAAAACATCCTTTTTACTTAACAAAACCATTTGAAGGATGGAAACATGTACAACACTCACCCGATCAAGAAGAACTCGACTGGCACAACAGCCGTAAACTCCCTGAGAATACTGGCTGCTCGCCGAGCCACTGTTCATGATCGTTTTGTGTCGGTGAATTTTAGCAGGACATTACATTGTGAAGCTACTCTTGCAGTCTCACTCACAATGGCGTTATCCACATCACTTCACTGCCGATTTACAATCGTCTGTCTGCACTTTGCAGTAATGGCTGAGAGAGTAAATGGATCTGGTTTATCTGTCCAATTATTTCTTCTGCAGCACTTTTACTTGCATGCAGGATTGTTTGCATTTTCAAGAAGAGAGATGACAGGTTAGGCTCCAGTTAAATTTCTACGAAAGTCGTCTAGAGACTCCCCCAATTCACACTCAGTGTCACCCTGCAAAGAGTCCTTTGCCGCAGCTGGTTTATTTGTGGCAATAGTGGTTTAACAAGTGCCTCCTTTTACCTGGAGAGAAAAAAACAATACTTGCATGTCCACTGCATCTTTAAAAAGTGTTTTAAGTGTGATGAGTTTTTGTAAATGCTGATAAACAAAGTGTGGTCCACAAATGCTCTACTACTGATAAAAGCTTCTTCTGATCAACTGGCTTTCATTCATTCACCACATAGTTGAAGGTAACATGTACTGCAAAATATTTGCTGCTGTCATCTCACCTTAAATGCACTAAAAGCAAGCACTTTTGTTGAAAAATAAGGCTGAAAATAATTACTATTTAACAGTCGATTAATCTATTGATCATTGAAATGATTAATTGACTAATCGGGTTATGAATTATACAACAACATAAACCATTTATTTGTACATACATATTTAGTATTAGGTTTTAAAATTAGCCTCAGATTGTTTTACACATGGACCAACTAACACTGAAAATAATTTCTTCAGTCAAAAATATATGATTCCCGCCCTTAAGCGCCACTGGTGAGGAAATATTTCGTAAATGCAGTTAAATAGAAAAATAAAGCTAATCACCCAAACTACCTTGGATGATGCTGCTGCTAGTTTGCTGACGGTTCAAGGTGATATTACTGGGGAAGAAGGGAGAGAGGAAATACAGCCAAACAAACAAACCAATGCTTCGGGGCACACGGTCGAATTAAAACTAATAAACTATTCTAAGGATTTATGTGTTGAGACATCATCTGGTTGTAAAACCTCCGATTTAACACCACCACAGACACTGTTGTGAACTGTGAACATTCATTTCCTATTTGTTTAATTTAATAAAAAATGAAGGAAATATTGGAAATAGGTTTACACCTGTTAATGCTAAGAATTCAATGAACAGTTCAATGAACAGTGGCAGTAAATGCTTTGAAAAAATAAGTAAAAGGAAGGTGGCTATTCTTGTTTACAAGCTTGGCTTGTAGCAGGAAAAATAACAAGACATTGGACCAAATGGGCATTTATTTATTTGTTTTATGTTAAAATGAATTATCAGGCAACAACTAAATCGTTCAGTTTGGAAGATGTCTGTTTGGCAACATTTTTACAGCTTCTGCCCGTTTCTAATCTCCAAGGAGGAAGAGAAACTAGCTTTCCACGGCCCCTGGACCTCGTCAACTGATCTTTCTATTAAAACACAGACAAAACTCAGAACATGTGCAACATCAGGTAAAGAGTAAATTAAAAATCTTTATGACTGATATACGCCACAAAGAACGTACAGTGGCCTCTAAGAGGTTTAATATTTTTTATTAGAAACTTACAATCTAACTTTCTTTCAACTGAAAAGTATTCTTACCTTTGGCTCAAGGCAGATCTTTGTTTTCTCCAACTTGAGTGGTGCATTTCCTGGTCACCACAAATTGTCCTGAACAAAGCTGGTCTATCACATAGACGAGTATTCAACAGTGTGTTTGCCTTGTACACGCATGTTAAATGACGGGTTTAACAGTTACCATCTAATTGTCTCCATCACTGTTTAGTCTGGCCTGGTAGCAACACTTTATAAAACATTTTTCCTTTTAATTCAATTTTCAATTCAATTTTATTTATATAGCATCTATTACAAGCTGTCTCAAGGTGGTTTCCAGAGACCCAGAACATGACCCCTGAGCAATTATCACATAAACTGTGATGGAAAATATTAAACCTGTGACCTGACCAGATGCATATGTTGGCGTTGACATATTCCGGGACCTCTTATGATCAGACTCATATCTTGGTTTTAAAATATTCTGTGGCCTTCTGATGGTCCAGTCTGTGCAAATTCATATTTGGTCTGGTCCTTGATTTCCCTGCTCTGCTGACACATGGTGTGACTTGTTACAGTCGTTATCATTCTGTGAGATTCAAATTACTGTGCAATCTGAAAATGATTGTCATTGCTGCATCGAGACGCCTGATGTATGTTTGACCACACTTGACTGCAACTGCTGAAATGAAATCTACTAAACTTTGATCTTCTCTTTTTACGTCTTTATTGGTGATCTCATAATCTAATGAACTCAGTCTTAGTCCAGATAGTCACCTAGTGGTTAAAACATATTGTACAGAGATGTTAAAGTTAAAACCCTTCTTGTTAAAGGGTAAAAACTTGGATCAGGACCTGGATCATAAGGGGGACCTTCCTGCTGAAGGCCAGATGGGTAGAACAGGAAGAGAGAATGAAGAACAGAGAGGAGACACAGACACACCATCAAATGTACAAAAGACCAGATCCATCAGTACAATTATCCATCAGCAGCAGAACTAAGACTTCCATGTTTATATGACTGATACCTGGTTAGTTGGTGGACTACAGAGACGACTATATAAACAGGCAACATCAAGAAAGTCTTTTGTGTATTTAACAGCATCATCCAACCCCCTGACTCCCTACCTGTCCACCCGTAGTGGACAGACACCTCTCAGACACCTGGGATTCTCTCCTTCAGTTTTTCAGTGAAAAGGTTCATAAAATCCAGCACCTCGGCTCCTCTACCTCACCTTTCCCCTCCTCTGATCCTATCCCACATTGTCAACCATTCCCTTCTTTTGAACTTCCTCGTCCCTCAGCCATCTCCGATATCATCACTAAGTCCAAGCCATCTACCTGCCAACTGGATCCCCTCCCCACAGTCCTGGTTAAATCCTGCCTCCCCTCTCTGCTCGCCCCTCATATCAGCCATCATCCACTCCTCTCTGTCCTCTGGAATTGTTCCTGTTTATTTTAAATCCGTAGAAAATCAGCCCCATACTGAAAAACCTGGTTCAGAATTCTGCCATCCTGGTCTACAGCCTCGTCACTTCCCGCCTTGATTATTTTAATTCACTTTGGTTGACTTCCAGAGGAGAAGCTGAAGTTGTTTTCCAGGCTCTTTTCTTCCTCCTCTTGGGATGTTTAACATCTACTGAACTGTCATTGTCTTTTGGACTGTCGTTCTCGGATACAGTAACATACTTTCCTGCAGGATTATCTATCAAATATATAGCCAAATCAGAATAATCTACACATTTTAAATTGGTAATTATTATTATTATTATTTTGGTGCTAGGAGTTCAAAATGTTTTCCAACTTTTTTAAACCTCACCTAGATTTATTTGAATTTTGTTTTCAAACATCCAAAAACCCATAAAGAGACTTAACTAAACTGGAAGTGCTAAATGTTTTACAGCAGTCCAATAAAGAATCTTAGATTTTAAACACTACATTTTTCCTCCTATTTAAAAAAATCTGTGTAAAATTAAGTGATTTTGTAGTAAAGATCTTTGGCAGTAAATGTCTTATGCTAAAATAAGTTCAGTTTATGGTACAACCATTTCTTTCTGTCTAGAAAGTTAAAACTAGAGGCAATATTATAAAAAAAGTAATTGGTTCTTTTGTTTTTATCAGTACTTCTTCACAAATAAAAAAAAAAGTTTATCGTTTTCCAATTTGACCAAATCTCTGGATTCTTAGTTGCACCATGATGTCAAAGTGAACCGTTCAACATCTTTGCAATGTCAGAACATAATTTAGAGACTGTAGCTTAAACAGAATCAAAGTATAGAGTTGATAACTGCTGATTTTCTGGACTTAGTGGAACAAAATGAATTTTCTCGGCTTCTGAAAGACATATGGACAATTTATTTACAAGAACGCACAAACCAAGATAAAGTGCATGGAACGTGCCAGATCTGCTTTACAAAACTGGATACTGGCAAAACTGGCACCACATGTTCACCCCGAGGAATAACCAGCCAAAAATTAAGTTTAACTTTTAAATACTGCAGAAAAACATTAGTATGCTAATCCAGGAACAACATAATTTCTATCCCAAGTGAGTTTTAAGATTAGGAACAATAGTGATACCAGTTAAAGAACAGAAACCAAGTACCTGCCGGGTTAGACTGATGCTTGTAGATCAACTTACAACCACGCTGTCGGTTTGTGTGAGCTATACTCGGCTTAACTCGGCCGCTTCTCTGCTATGGCGACAGCTCAAATATTTTGATTGATGTGTGCCTTCTAGTTTAATATCAGGACAGATTGTTTTATTCTTTTTCTGCCAGCTTGTGTAATGGGAATGTTCTGCGCTTAACAAAGTTCAGGCTTTCCTGGAATTTATTGATCTCTGGTGTGGGATACGTATCTCCACAGTAAGCTGTTCTTTCATATGTTCCCTCAGAATGTTGTTGTCCTCCAAGATTTGATTTCTGTGGTGTCGATGATCTTTATAATGCAAAAATAAAGCACACTGCTGTTATTGCATTTCTTAAAGCTTCTGTAGTTGTCCTCAAAGCAAACCAATGATATTTTTATTGTCTTTTTTGGCATCACAAGGACTAAAAGTCTTTGGAAATGCTTCAATATTTAGTAAGAATATTGTAACAGACAATCACTAAACAGCTGCAACGTAATCAGAGATGGATTATTTAGCAGAAAATTAAACATGCATGTTTTTTCCAGGGGCAGACTAAAGTTCTAACTGTGAATAGAAAAATTAACTTTCTGGCACAGATATCCAACTAAATGCATCATCTTATTCTGGGGCAATTGGTTGCTGACCTAATAAATGGAATATTCATCATATTATTTTTGTCCCACCACATTTGTTTACAAATCCAAGGGGACTTCTTGGTGCCACGCTGGCATCCATCTACATTCCTTTCACCATATGTTGAGTGAAAGTCAGCTGGTATTCAACCAACATAGAGTCACTCCTCCAAAGGTTATACATCTGCCAAACTAAATGTAAATCACAAACCAAAAGTAGCCAAACTCATCTGCTCAATAACAATTTTATCTCCTGTAAACTGACGTGAAGCCTGCATCACATTCTATCTTCCAGGTCTTTACACTGACTGTCTGTCCGCCAGAGGAAAGACTTTAAAGTTCTGCTGGTCTATAAAACTCTAAATGGTCCAGGACCAAAACACACAAGTGAACTCCTGACCCGGCATGAACCTTCAGACCCCTCAGGTCATCTGGATCCGGTTTTTTTATAAATTCCCAGAGTCAGAACCAGACATGAAGAAGCTTCCTGCAGCTTCTCTGCTCCACATGTCTGGAACAAACTCCCAGAAATCCTCAGATCATCTGAAACAGTCAGTTTATTTACATCCAGGTTGGAAACTCACCTGTTCTCAGCTGCAGGTGAACAAAGACACACATCTATGCTGTTTTACTTTTAATACATTTTAACTACTGATTTTATCTGTTGTTCTTTTTTCTTTCTTTTGTTTATATTTTAATTCATGCTTTTTTATTTATGTGATGTTTAATGTCTCTGTAAAGCATTTGGAGTCACGTTGTTGGAGTCACTTGCCCTGCCTTCCAGCAGGCATCGTGGATGAAGACGGATTCAGCGTAAAGGCCAGGTTTCTGTTTTATCCTCTGTCAGATAATGATCTGAGCCTGCCTGTGGCAAAAACAAGCTCTTAGAATTGATGTTTACTCTTAGTTTTTTCAGTGGGAACAGTGTCACTCAGAATTGCCCTCTCAGTTTAAATATCTGCACTCCAGCATGACTGCATGTGCAAACATGTTTTCAGTGGCCTGGAGGGAGAAAACAAAAGACAGTAGGCTAAGTCAATTCTGCGTGGAGGTTGTATGTACTCCGTGGGTTTCTGTGTGTTTCCGTGGGTTTCCGTGTGTTTCCGTGTGTTTCCGTGGGTTTTTGTGGGTTTCCGTGTGTGTCCGTGGGTTTTTGTGGGTTTCCGTGGGTTTCCGTGTGTTTCCGTGTGTTTCCGTGGGTTTTTGTGGGTTTCCGTGTGTTTCCGTGGGTTTCCGTGGGTTTTTGTGGGTTTCCGTGTGTTTCCGTGGGTTTCCGTGGGTTTCCGTGGGTTTTTTGTGGGTTTCCGTGGGTTTTCATGGGTTTTCGTGGGGTTCTCCAGCTTCTTCCAACAGTCCAAAAACATATCAGGTTAATGGATGACTGTAAATGGTCCATGTTAGTGAGTCTAAGTGTGTGGTGGTTTGTCTACATGTGCCCCTGTGATGGTGGCCTGGTCCAGGATTTGACCCTGCCTTGTAAAAGTGTTACTTCAACATTATAAGATTTTAAGTAACACTTTAATACTAAATGTCATTACCTGTTAGTGTATATTTTCAGCTGACCCCCAAACATGGCCAAATTATGAGCCTTTTGGTTGTACATATACTACAGTGTTGGAGTAATGGATGGATGGATGGATGGATGGATGGATGGATGGATGGATGGATGGATGGATGGATGGATGGATGGATGGATGGATGGATGGATGGATGGATGGATGGATGGATGGATGGATAGATGGACAGCTCAATTTTTCAGGTTGTTAATGCCCATTTATACAAAAAAAAAGACACTAGATCAGTGAGAAGATTCTCTCTTCTACCACATGGCTGAATTCATCAAGTTTATAGAATCTGTGTTGGTTTGAAAGGACTTTAGTCAAATCAGTATTAACATTTTTCAGCAAACATTTTCAAACATGTAAATTGACCACTACAAAGTGTATAATTCATTATTCACATCTGTTTATCTTTTTCCGATTGTTGATACTTGTGTTTCCGGTGGTACCACTTCTAACCACTGGTGTGGTTTAACACGCATCATAAAGGATGAATAAGGTCCTGACACTTCATGAGAGAAATGTGTTTAAAACTAAATCAGAAGCTGGCAGACAGCTATCACATATATAGGAACACTTTCTCTACTGCGATTTACATTGTTTCTGGATCTCAAAGATGACTTTCCCATGCAAAGAGTGCAGCCACGTAATTTAAAAACCGTTCTTGTCAGGAAATGCTGTTTACTGGCATTAAAAAAAGATATGAAAAATCCACTTTTATAGTTTATTTCCTCTGAGATCCAGAGGAAAATATGTTGGGTTTTTTATGTTAGTTTAAGTGTTGTGGTTCAAAGAAATACTTTGCGTGCTTTTTTTATTTTATTTCATTTCTCTGTCTGTCTCTCGTGGTGGAAATCGGGTCGCGTTGGTACAGAACCTGTGAATGTAGCAGAATAGTCAATAATGTTTTAAAGTTAAACACCTCAAATAAATGAACTATTTACAGTCCAAGAAAGTCAAGCAACTTCAGCTCATGAATGGAGGAAACAGTTTTAGCTCACAGAAACAGGAACACCGGCTTTGCTTTTGCACGTCGTCTCTTCTGCACCCTTCGCTGCCTCCACCATCTTTGGTCTGGACTGGCCCATATTTTTAAAGCTGTCACTCATGTTCAACAACAGGGGGGAAACTACATTGCAAAGAGAAGAATTATGTGTTGTATGCACTTTTAACAGATGTAAATCAACAGGTAGTTTGCCAAATTAAGTTTTTAACTTATTGTGACATTGCGCGTGTCTTTGAGCATTTGTGTGATCAACAAGGTAAACTACACTTGCTGTCATTTCCTTTTCTGAACCGCCTTTCTAAACGTTTCCAAACCCTTGCACATAGCTCCTGATCCATTACACACGATGGTGCAGACACTTTAATGTGGCTCAGCCTCCTCAGCAGCTGCAGTCTCCTCCTCTGAGCTTTCAACTTGCTCCTCTCTCTGGCCCTCTTTTACCCCATCCTCAGACAGCTTTAAAACTGTTTTCTTCCACAATTCTTTGAAAAATCCTTTCAGCCTCATCTAGCCCTCTGCATCAAGATTTTAAATCTGGGGCTTAGTAAGTCATGATGGCCAGTTAAGTTGTTGTGTCTTCAAACTACTTTTTTTTTTAACATCACAATAATGATATGTGCTTTTTTCATACACGACGCAGCCATGTTGCTCTGGAAGCCAACAGGAATACGCCCACCGCATGTCTATTCATGTTAGTTTTGCCTAACAGTTCCTTCAGCCGATTACTGCCAAAATATCTGCAGAGCTGCCAGCAGACGTTTACAGCAGAATATACCACTTCACATGATTACAATCAATAAATCAATGAGTACTGTCTTGTTCAGCCCACTGTTTCCCAACCCTGGTCCTCAGGGCCCCTGTCCTGCAGGTTTTAGATGTCTCCATGCACCAACACACTTGATTCTAATTTACAGTCCTCATCAACTTGTCATCAAGGTCTGCACAACTCTGTTGATGACACAGCTACTTGTATTATAGTGTGGTGAAGCAGGGTTGTATGTAAAACCTGCAGGACAGTGGGTCCTGAGGACCAGGGTTGGGAAACGCTGGTTTAGCCGACGCTGGGTTAATAAAAAACGCAGGTAGCTTCGCTGTGTGGCAGCATGACGATTACAGATGAGAAGGTAATTAAAAATTTAAAATTTCTGGACCAACCTTCCCCAAAATTATAGCTACATTTTTTTCCTTTTTAAAAAAAAATTACCAGTACATTAATTTTTGGTATTTGGAAGAAGAATTTTGCTGAGATGTTGTTGGATATAACAGTTTTTTACTTATTCATTAATTTATTTCATCATTCACGATTAGCTATATGATTAATGCAGCAGAAAGGATGTTTTTAGTGGTAAATTATCAGTTTCAATTTCATTTGAATAAATATTGTGTATGTATTTGAAAAATTATGTTTTTGATAGAGAGCTGGTTAATCAGAAAAGTTACCAGTCGGTGACAGATATGTTCAAGATTGAAGGCAGAGAATAAAACAGTTGTTTTAAAACATACTGTTTTACCACTGATGTCAAACAGCTGGTTGCTTGAAATGAAAAGTCTCAGCATCATAAATGTTTACAAGATTTTTCCTCTAAGAGCTGTGTTCATACTATTCATGCCAAACGCTGTGAAAATCGAGTGCTTGCAGGGCATGTGTTTGATTTGAGTCATGTGAGAAGGCCAGTTTATCTGTAAGAGAAAATCAATCTGGCTATGCGCAGGAAGCTGCACACTCTTAGAAGGAGTTAAATCCTCCATTTAAATATTTTATGATTAATACTCTTGGGCATCTGCTGGGTGAAAGCACACAGCGTGGCCATCTGTCCTTATGAGTGAGTGGATGTGTGTCGTGCTTGGGAGTATTCTGAGAATAGAAAGAGAGATAGAAATGTGTATGTTGAGAGTGTGATTATGTGGGAAAAATCATTTCAAAGATCACGAGTAAATACAAGCACATGTTTGGCTGTGAACAACCATGGATTGCTTGCGGTGGCATGTGCACATTAAGGAGTCCAAATGAAATGGTGCACCCTAACTATGTGTGTCGTATGCTGCCTGCATGTTCTCCAGTTATCTGGGTCAACCTTGCTCTCAACATTTAGCTTTCTCTCAGAGAGTTTCCTTAAGATCTGTTGCACAGCAGATGGGCTGTTCTGGCTCCAACCACAGGAACAGATTTCTTTGTTGCTTAGGAATTTGTGGACTGCATTCACATAGATCTTTACAGTAATTCTCATTGCTTTCACACATTCAGATGAATGCCCAAACATATCATGCACAGATCAATAAAGGAGTGCAGAAAATCAGGGCATTTGTGAAACTGAAGAGGAGCCTGCACGTTTGGCATGTCTGAAAGCAAAGCATCAAGGACAGAGGATATCTTTATTGAGCCTGAGCAGAAAGTATTGTAGTGCCAGTAGTAACCACACAGTCAATAGAAAACAATAATAAACAGTAAAGACAAAATGAAAATGTAAAGGCCTGGAGTTGGAGTAAATCAAATGGGGTAGAGTACTAAAAATAAAAAACACACTTTGGCTGCTAATACTGATGTAGACCTGCCACTAATGATGATGAAGGTGCAGTCAGGTGATTCGCTTTGACTTCTGACTGTGATCATTTTCTAATTTTTCTCTTCATCAATGGCAAAACGTCCTCCATGAAAAACTAAATTCAAACCTCACCAATAATCAACTCAGGTGAGATAATGATTGGATTCTTCCTAAGATGTGTGTAAGTAATGTTTGTAATTCTTCAGTTAGTATGATGACAAGATTACATTTGCACTTGATGACGTGATTCCTCTTCCACATGCTCCTCAATACTGCTCTGCTGACAGCAGATGAAGACTATTTGACTCACTGCCGCGCTTTTGTACCTGAACATTTTGCCTTGATCTCTCAAAGAAGTCGTAAATAGCACAATTGTATGATGCCTAATGCTTAAGATGAACAACAGGAAAACTCACAACGGAGCTATTATTTGTACTAATTATTAATTATATTTGTCTGCAGGTAAAATTGAGTCATCAGTACTGTTTTGGTGCAAGACCAAAGTGAAATTCAAACTGAAATATCTGAGATGATATGAGAAAGTGATAATGACCCGCCATTGGCTGAGCTCACTGTCAATCAGACATATTGGAAATACATTTGTTAAACCTTTGTTCAATGTAATACCTTAATAGTCATGTAACATGAATTATCAAAGGCCATCCTTACATGTTGTGAATTTGAAACGAGGTTTGGTCACAGGACGTGTCAGTAGGAAGATCCTTGCATTCCAGATGTATTCCAGTCCATCTTCGTTTTTTAAAAAAAGTGTTTCCTGTACCATGTGTGACTAATAATCTCCTATCTTCTGAACGATATCAGAAAAGTTGAATCCCTTGGTAAATGTTCACCATGCTCCATTGGGAATGGATGCCCAAGCTCCTTCGTGACTCGGCGTTCCTGTATGCATTTACCCTCTGCAGATATTGCTGCTAGTTCTGGAGAGGATTTCAGGGATGACGGCGATGAATGCCACGGTGTACTCCACAAAGACCTAGAGTATGTCAGGACTACGGATGGGAATTGTTAAGAATTTACCAATTCCGGTTCCAATATCAATATCGCATATCGTATTTCGCATATCGTATTTCGCATATCGTATTTCCTCCCTTGATGGGATCAAAGCTCTGCACGCATTGCAACCAAGCGATGACATTACAATTCTGAGGGGGGTGAATTTTTTCGGACCACGCCAGGAGAGTTCATAGCAACCATTCATTTGTATGAATCCAGCGTTGGGTAAACACAATGGTCATTTTTTATTTCACTGTCGAGTTAAGACGTTAAATGGTACATCTGCAGATACGTTGACGGGGTTCGGCCGAAGGCACTGGGAGCAAAGGCAACTGTGGCTGCACCCTGTGTGAAGGAAAACAGGGTTCAAAACCGGTCTTCAGAAACCAATGGGTCACGTGGCATGTTGGAAACATTCTGAGCCAGAAGTTTCTCTTTGAGAACCGGTTCTGGATTCCTGCTCTACATCCACAATGTCTCCTCTTCATCTTGTGGATTTGGGGTCTCAGTCTGGATATATTTTGGGTTCTTGATATTCTGATTAGCTGAGAGATTTTTTGGGAGGTATTATGAAGGATAATCATGTCACCAAGCCCTATTCTTCTCCCCGTCCTCATGTCAGATTGTGTCAACAGGCTCTCTGTGACAGTTTTGTCGCAGAACAAGCTGAATGTACCCTCTTACATTTCTGCTGATATCACACCAGATCATTTTCTTACACAGTCAAGGTCTTTGATATGCATAATGCACTGGCCACATTTTGGTATTTAAAAAGTGTTAGTGTGTTGCTTGGTGTTCATTTAAATTTACAAAGTCATATGAAAACCTATTAGGTGTTCTTCAGTCATTTTAAAGAACCTCAGGAAGTGCAAATTTGCTAAAACAATGACATATTTTTTCACCTAAAATCAAAATATCAAGTATGGTTTTTTTTTGTTTTATTTCTGGATAGTGGGTGGGTCATTCTGACATACGTTTGTTCTTTAAAAAAATGTAACATGTATTCTGGTAACAGGTTGCTTTGTCTCATTCTACAAGGGAATTGCATGCTTTGGTAGTGGCTACTGATTAACTGCTGCGTAACAACACAATTAACCTGTGCTCTTTTAAATACTAAATCACAACCTTTGTTTTTGAATCAACCTAATCTTCATCTGACACAGTCAGTGAGTAACAGCAGGCTGGAGTTTTGTCCATGCTTTTGTACAGGCATTTGTGATACATGGTCACGTCCCATCTCATGGTTTGATCCTTCATCTTCAGTGATTGACTTATATTTGCATCATCTGTTAAATCTAATCTGAAGTTAGGCTTGAAATGTTTGTGAGTATATGTTCACATTTCCTAAAGTTAAAAATAAGACTATTTTAATGTGCAAAGTGTTGGCAACTATATCAGAGTGGTGAAGTCAAAACTCTCTCACACAATATACACACATACACACACACATATATATATATATATATATATATATATATATATACACACCCTACATATGGGGTGAGGGAGGTCTGAGCATCTCTGCTTTTACCACGACCTGGTCCCAGATAAGCTGGATGGATGGATGGATGGATGGATGGATGGATGGATGGATGGATGGATGGATGGATGGATGGATGGATGGATGGATGGATGGATGGATGGATGGATGGATGGATGGATGGATGAATGGATGGATGGATGGATGGATGGAGAGTATGCCATTTGTGGGCTAAGTCTAAAGGGTTTGCAACTCAAGTCTAAAGATCCAGATATCTGTTTTGAAATAAAGAGGTCAGAAATAACTTTTGACGAGTCTTAAACCATGACAGTTGCTCTTCTTCAAAAACAAAATTACAGTTTTGTGAGTTTTGCCCTCACAGAACCTAGAAGTTAGTCATCAAGAAATCTTCATAAAAATATCAGGTGTTTCTTCACTGGAAAGAGGAAAGTTGAAAGAAAGTTAGGGAATGTTTCAAAACAGGATAAAATTTGAATTTAGAAAACAAAACCAGACTAAATGGAGGTAGAGACTGAGTGGTAACATGGAAGGTGAGAAATCAGGACACTGGAAGAGGTGTGAGAATAAACAAAATGGAAAGAAAAAGGAATGAAAAGTGATTAAGTAAATTAGTAGATGGATGTAGAAAGATCATCAGAGAATTAAACATTCTGACAACCCATCTGTCTACTGCTCTCTTTATGCAAATAAATGGCAAGCTCTCTTCCGTCTCTTAAACAAAGATAGTCCCATATAAATGAGATCTTAATATTTATGCATATAAAGTTATTACTATGGACTGAGCCACCTGTTGGTTTGGTTCTGTGATATTTCTTATCCATTTCAATAAAATGAGATGGGCCTGTCCTGAGTGCTGACAAAATTAAACAAAAAGGTTGTTTTCACTCTCATTTAATTTATTTACTAAACTTTAACCAGGGAAAGAAACTATTCAGATGTGAATTACCTTTTTTGAGAGTGCCTTTCTAAACTTCCAAAGCAACAAATGTCACTTGTTGCTTTTAAGTTTAATAAATATAAATAACCTGTATGTTCTACATAGCTTTTTATCTTAAAGGGCACTTTTTACTTTTTATAGTGCCTCTATATACTTTAACTACACAGTAAAAAACAAGCATCTTCTTATGCTTATTGTACATAATTATATATATTCTTAGTTTTCTAGTTAACAGATAATTAATATTAATATATCTGGTGTTTTTTTGTTGTTATTTTTTTGTACCTTTGACAGCATATCTGTCTCTCCTCTCTGTTTTTCATTCTCTCTTTCTGATCTCCCTTTTCCTCTACCCGGCTGGTCTTCAGCAGGAGGGTCCCCCGTTATGATCCAGATCCAGGTTTCTTCCCTCTTAAAGGGGAGTTTTTCTTGCCATTGTTTGGCTTAATGATTTTCCTGCTGTTGTTTATGTAATAATTGCTCGGGGGTCATGTTCTGGATCTCTGGAAAGAACCTGGAGACAACTTGTATCCTAATAGATGATATATAATAATAAATCAAATAAAATTTAATTTAATTTTTAAAAATACATTTTATTTATCATAAGTGGCATTTTAATGCCTTAACTGATACATTTACATATTTATAATGTCCTTTTAATTATGAGGACAATATACAAGATTTTCCGAAGACTAAGTTGGTTTTCACACTTTAATCATTTTAGTGTCAATGAACAGGGTGAGAAAGACGAGTTAAAAAGCATCTGTTTGTTGGTGTGACAGCAAAAGGATCAACTGACTTCTAGCCTGATCCACCATTAAAGACTCTACGCAACATCATAAAGGATTTCGATGTTATAGCGTTACACATTGTGCACATTTTGTATTTTACCTATGACTTTTGTGATGCACAGGGTTCTGTCTTTATAATGATGAGCTGTCAACGGATGTGCTCTACAGTACAAATATGTGAAAACGAATGCACCTTCTTTCACTTCTCAGGTTATGCACATCAGGAGTAAAGGAACAGACAAAAACATAATTCTTACCCAGGTCTTAAAGTTTAGTAAATACAACCTAGATGAAGAACAACACATCATATATTACACCATGTCTACATCTAATAATAAAACCTAGAAGCAAAATTCAGAAGCGTTTTCAATGAGAATAGTCTTGCACAACGTTCTTAGAAGTAGACGTTTGTTACTGCCCATCAATCTGTGAGGTTTAACATGATTAAAAAATAAAAATGAATTTAAAAAATACTCCACCATCATTTTATGGAGAGCATTAGAAATAATTGCAACTATCTTAGCCCCAAAGAGGGATTGTACACTGCTCCAAGACTGTTTAAATTCACTGTTCACTAATGTGTTTGTATAAGCTGTGTAGTTGTGGGGTGTACGTACTGCATGCACCGCTTCTATTTTTTTTAACTCAGTTTTTGTTAAATATAAATAAATAGTGATGACATGGAGGTGTTGCAGTTGTATGATGCCTTTATTCGGGTTTGTTTTTCAGGCGTGTGTATGCTCACTTAACAGTAACAACTTCGTAAGTTTATGGAAATAGTTGCTAGAATATATGTATTATTTATATTTTGACAATTTGTTTTTTTTCCCCTCTTTTTTATTATAGATCCATCCACAAGTTGAAGTTAAAACTAAATCAAGAATCTTTAATAGAGGTACTGGAAGGTCAACTTAAGTCTGTTCTCTAATCTAATGCCTGCATCTTTCCACAAATGAGAACTAGCTTTTGTTTTAGTGGTGGCTAATAAGACTGTAGGTGCAACAAATGGGTTCTCAGATGTAACAAGAATGCTCCAGTGCAACCAGTCTTGAACTTCTGTGTCTTATAGGAAGATTTTTGTAAAGATACTAACCTGAGCTGTGCTGATCCTGGTGCTCTGGTGTCTGACAGACCTAGTAGACCATTGTTTATAAAGAAGGAGAAACTAATTAGAGATTTGCTGCAGACGTGTTTATTAGCCTGGTAAATCCCTGGATGGATCGCCTGATGATACCATTCAGAGAACTGAAGTTACCTTGTGGTTATTGATGATTTAAAACATCATCTTCATTTAACAAAAAGCTGCTATTTAAAATGTAAATAGATTATAGCTGGATCGATCAATTCCTTAATAAGTTGAAAAAAAGCCAGAAAAGGCTTGAGTTCAGAACCCAAAAACCAAGAAATTATTCTGGCTGCTAAAGTGCAGACTATAAAATAAAAGCTCTACTGGCAACTTCACATTTAGAAAAAAAAGGTGTTTGGATGTCGATCAAGGCCATGCCCATTGAGTACGGAGCTGAACCAATTCAATGAAAGAGAACCTTTAAACGTTAGACAGGATTTGTGTGTGAAAACTCTATGTTAAGAGCTTTAGTTCATAGCAGCCATCCAGTATATCTAACAAAAACATTTAATCATAAAGGCACAAGGATAGACATTTGAGGAAGGTTAAGATTTTATTTTGCAAATGAAAAAGTGTTCTTAGAAGTACAATCTTTCAATGTAATAAGCAACCATTCTTCTAGTCTGTGCCTTGCTAAAGGTGACATGGGGACTGATAATCCCTCCCACTGCATTCCCTCCAGAAGAAGAAATTAAAGGGAGTTCGCAGCCACTTTAACCCTTTAAAGCCTGTAAATGAAATAACACAAAAAAAAATCAAAACAGTTTTTATTTGAAGTGTTAATTATATATTAGAATCAATAACACTTTAAATTTTGTATTAAAACTTAAAAATTGTTTTCCGTATAATTATGAATACAATAGGTCTTTTTCTACGCTTATGTTATAAAGATATTCCCTTAATTTGACCAAAAGGCAAAGTGCATTTGTTAAAAGTAATCTTCCATATGAGATCATGCTCAGCTGGTTGATGAAACAAAAGCGTTTCCAAAGTGAATCAGGGAATTAAATTAGCGGCTATTGCACTGAATTTGGAAGTTAAAATAATGTATTAGGAAATGAAAAGTTAAAGATTGATAAGTTAAAATCTAGAGCCAGACTTCCAGAGCTAAGACTGACATTTTCAGAACAGCTCACTCGAATATTCTGTTGAACCAGCATCACTTCACGTTGGACGATAATACATTGATTCATGAAGTTAATGTGCTGGATGCAAGAAAGAACAAAGCCAAACTGAATCATCTGTCTTTCTGTCAGTCTGTCAAAGGTAAAACCGTTAACAATATTAGATTGCTACATATTAAACTGGAGTTCTTCCTGTGCTGTGCAGAAGTTGGCCGATTGATTATGGATCACATAAACCTCCACAGAAGGTTAAAGAGGTGGCATTACTGATATATTCACTGAGAAATTAACATTTTCAAACTGCCAAAGTGACAAGAACATCAATTTGTGAAATCATTTTCCAAATCAAATGTTGTAGCTGCATAAAAGCATGTTGTGAATGTTCACAAAACAGGAAAAAGGCAACTGAGAATGAAGCAGTGAACATTTATTTGAGGTGTGGATTAGACTGGGGCACATGCGTAAACCTGTGCATGTATGAGTGTAAGCATGTGTGCACACGTGTGTGTTGCAGGGATCCTGAGTGGGTAAAAGATCGTGCACTATAATTAAGCACAGTGTCATCAAAGTGATAGGCAGAGAGCATGTCTCTAACAGACACTGGCAGAGCAGCCAGATTAAAACCTGGGCTCTGACTGTGTGCCTGCATGCATAACGCAGTGGCCTATTACAGCCGGAGACCAGGTGGGACCAGTCATGCTTTATTTTAAATATTAGAATTTCATTTCCTTTGCTTTGAGGAGCCGCATCCCTTCTTAACCCATGTTTCTATTTACTCACAAGGGCTGATAGGTTTTCACCACCGTCCCTTTAGCCCATTTCTGTCAGTCAACTTACACGTGTGCACAAGCCTGTCCAGCTCTTTTTTCATCATATTCAATATGTCTCTGCCTCATTGTTATTCTATTTCTGTTCATTTGTTGTTACAAGTTTTATTGTTTTTATATCAATCTTTGCAGTAAATTCTCTTTCTCCTTTGAACATTCTGACTAAAACAACATTCTACTCTATTTGTAGAATTCATTATCTACACCCGTTTAAATCCTTTGCAGTGTCACGGGGGACTGCCGGAGCCTATCCCGGCTCAGAGGCATGGCTTCATCCTGGACAGGTCGCCAGTCTGTCACTGGGCCGCATAGAGAGACAAACAACCGTGCACGCTCACACTCACACCTACAGGCAATTTAGAATCACCAATCAACCTAGCACGCAGGTTTTTGGAGCTTCTTGCTGTGAGGCAACCGTGTTAACCACTAAGCCACCGTGCTGTCCACAGAATAATCACTACATTGTCTCCTATCTGCTCAGCGGCAAGTTCATTAATGATTAGCCTTTCTAACTACTTACATGTTTAATAAAACATTTTATAGAGAGGAAACCAATTGCACTGGTGCCCCCTAACATGGCCCAAAATAAGTATTTTTAAGTACATTGCCACCTCTAAATTTGGGATGAATGCATTCAGAACATGTTCATGCCTGCATTTATTATGCAATTATGCAGAATACAGAACAGCTATGAAGGAGCTTTTCTAACCTGGGCAAATAACTAATGTGCCATTTGGATGTTTTGACATGTTACTAAAAACCACATCAGAAAACTTGCAACTGATGAGGAGTCTGTGTGAGGGAAGACGAGTCCACCCAGAGGAACATTTTATTGCTCATATTTTGCTCTAATACAGCTCAGGTTGGTCTCCATTCTATCTGAAAGGTTTCCTATGTGTTTCTCCTAAAATTCACTGGGAGAAATAGATGAGACAGAAATAGTAGGGAGTCATACTTGAGACTTATGTTAAATATCTTAAAAAGCTTGTTTCAGTTTTTCTAAAATCTCCTTCAATTTACCCTCAGAGAAGAAAATATAAAATAGTGGAGCTACCATGGAGCTTTACAGTAGTAAAATAATCAACTCTGCCGAAGATGAAAATTAGTTGAAAATACAAAATTTAAAATCTCACCAATTGTATTTCTGTTATTTCTTGGAACAATACAAAATTAAAACTTAAAATGTAAATATAAAATAATTATCTCTACAATGGATTTAAGAAGTTGGGGGAAAAAAACAACTATATATATATATATATATATATATATATATATATGTGTATATATATATATATATATATATATATATATATATATATATATATATACATATGTGTGTGTGTGTGTGTGTGTGTGTGTGTGGTGTGTGTGTGTGTGTGTGTGTGTGTGTGTGTGTGTGTATGTGAAGAATCCCATGGACTTTCAACCTCTCCATAACGCATTTCCCTTCTGGCACCTTGCCATGTTTTCCAAACACTACAGCATTTTGGAACTCCTCTGGTGTGAAGGACTCATCAAGAAGAAGATGAAACAAGTGAAGGCAATCCTTTTTTGCCTCTGTGTGGATTGCAGCTAATCGGGTTGAGGACAGAAAAAGGCCACTTTCTGTAAACAGTTCTTGTTTCCCAGATTGTTTTCTTGTGGTTCCAACACCACCAGATTTGTTCCACTTCTTCCATGAAGCTTTAAAAAAGCATCTAGGTGCTCACCACCCACAACACACAACATTTGGCATTACTTTGGAGAGATAGAGAGAGAGAGTTTGCTGTCAATACATTTACTAAATACCTTATTTTCTGAAGTACCTAATAAACTCTTCAATATCCTTATCTAATGAAAAAATATTACTATTATTATTATTATTATTATTATTATTATTACTGAATTACTATTGTAATAAAAAAAACTATACTCACAATAAAATGTCTTAAATTGATTTTTGATTTACATTCTCAGAGCAAAAGTAATGTTAAATGAACTCAAGTAAAACATACATTTCGAACAGAAACAAAAGATACTGAATGGGCAGTTGGAGGATTATAGTGGCTGAGCAGCTGGAGGTGAATGGGCATTTGCATGGATGGGATGTGGCTGGTCCCCCTGCTGAAGTTAGTGCAGGTCCAGGCCCGTCTGAAGTTTGCCAGAGATCATATGGATGGTCTAGAAGAGGATTGGGAGAATATTATGTTGTCAGATGAAACCAAAATATAACCATTTGGTAAAAACTGAACTGGTGGTTTTTGGAGAAAGAAGAATGCTGAGTTGCATCCCAAGGACACCAAACCTACTGTGAAGCATGGGGGTGGAAACATCATGCTTTGGGGATGTTTTTCTGCAAAGGTGACCGGACGAGCGATCCGTGTTAAGGAGGAACGCATGAACAGGGCCATGTATCATGAGATTTTAAGCCAAAACCTCCTTCCATCGGGGAGAGCATTGAAGATGGACCGTGGCTGGGTCTTCCAGCAGGACGATGATCCCAACGCACTGCTCGGGCAATAAAGGCAAGTGCCTCCGTAAAAGCATTTCAAGGTCCTGGAGTAGCCTCCAGACCTCAACCCCGTAGACAATGTGTGGAGGGAGTTGAAAGTCCGTGTTGAAATGTTTAAATGTTTAAAAATGAAGCAGATTACACTAAGAACATTTTTTGAGTTTACTCCCTTTAGATCGATAATCACCGTGAACTAGTTCATGGCTACGTGACTAGCCTGGCTTTAACTCGATGACAGCTGCTGTTACATTTATTTTAGCAGCATGAGCGGACAAGCCATTATTAAGACTACCTGAACCCACACTCATGTTTTCACTTTAAAATCTTTCTGTTTATCTGTTAAGATAATAGGCCAGCAATCTTTATTTTAAATCTTTTATGTGTATTTCTGTCTACAGTTTTATAAAGTCTCAGACTAATACATACATACATACATATACACATACATACATACATACATACATACATACATACATACATACATACATACATACATACATACATACACACACATACATACATACATACATACATACATACATACATACACACATACATATCTATATACATACATACGCATATATATATATACATACATACATACATACACACATACATATCTATATACATACATACGCATATATATATATACATACATACATACATACATACATACATACATACGCATATATATACATACATACATACATACATACATACATACACACACATACATACATACATACGCATATATATACATACATACATACATACATACATACATACATACATACATACATACATACATACATACACACACATACATACATACATACATACATACATACATACATACATACATACATACATACATACATACATACATACGCATATATATACATACATACATACATACATACATACATACATACATACATACATACATACATACATACATACATACATACATACATACATACATACATACATACATACGCATATATATACATACATACATACGCATATATATACATACATACATACATACATACATACATACATACATACATACATACATACATACATACATACATACATACATACATACATACGCATATATATACATACATACATACATACATACATACATACATACATACATACATACATACATACATACATACATACATACATACATACATACGCATATATATACATACATACATACATACATACATACATACATACACACACATACATACATACATACATACATACATACGCATATATATATACATACATACATACATACATACATACATACATACGCATATATATACATACATACATACATACATACATACATACATACATACGCATATATATACATACATACATACATACATACATACATACATACATACATACATACATACATACATACATACATACATACATACATACATACATACATACGCATATATATACATACATACATACATACATACATACATACATACATACATACATACATACATACATACATACATACATACGCATATATATACATACATACATACATACGCATATATATACATACATACATACATACATACATACATACATACATACATACATACATACATACATACATACATACATACATACATACATACATACGCATATATATACATACATACATACGCATATATATACATACATACATACATACATACATACATACATACATACATACATACATACATACATACATACATACATACATACATACATACATACATACGCATATATATACATACATACATACATACATACATACATACATACATACATACATACATACATACGCATATATATACATACATACATACATACATACATACATACATACATACATACATACATACATACATACATACATACATATAGACATACATACATACATACATACATACATACATACATACATACATACATACATACATACATACACACATACATATAGATATATATATATATATATATATATATATATATATATATATATATATATATATATATATATATATATACATTTTGCTGAAGTTCTTCTTGGCCACATTTCTGACAGCATCATTTATAGATGTATATGAATGTATATAAATTAGGGTTGAGAAAATATAAGTAACACAACACACGATAACCCAATTATATCACACTGGCCAGCAGGTGAACATGTTCATTATGATTTATTTATTATTGTATTTTCCTTTGTGTTTTTTTTTTATCAGTATTGTTAATTGTCAATTACTTTATATGCAGTGAAAATATTTTTAAAAATGTAAATGCAAATTAATATTATTTAAGTTTGTTATACAATTTATTGAACAAAGACGTGTCCAGTATCTCCACTTAGATGTTCGCTCATCATATTTTTAAACAGCTCATTTCAAAATGAAATATGTTTTTGCATAAGTTGGATTTTGCGTGATTTGGTCCACCAATGAGGATTCAGTGTGTGACCATAGCAGGAGTTGAAAAAGATAACAGGCTGACAGACCACATAGCTCTTTCTGGTTTCTCAGCCTGAGATTAAAAGGAGTTGAGAAATGTAAGAAAAGCTGAGAATTATATCAGAGCCATATAAGACCCGTTTTAAAACTTAGATGGAGAATAAAGTGGGATTTTGTTTGTCTGCCGAGACTGGAGAAGAAAAGATAAAACAGGAGAAATTATTTGTAGTCTCAGTTTGGTATCACATTGATCTCATTGTTGTCTAGGAGAAATAAATGAAACATTTTTGAGACCTCCTCCCCTATTTTTCTTTCCTCTGGGCGTGGATAACATGCTGAGGCCACCTAACAGGACAAAAGTGAGCTGAAGCGGAGCTAAACAAGTTAACTTAGATTAAAGGGACTAAATGCCAAGCTGTCTCAATTTCTGCTGCTGCAGTTTCAATGCTTCTTTTATCAGATCTGTGTTTGAAAGGTGGTGTAAATACAAGTGTAAATACAAGACTTAAATACCCATTGGTACATCTGTATTTGTGAGGTTGCAGGTGATTATCACTTCATTCACAACTGTCGTTTTCTGAGACTCGCCTCCTTGTCAGCAAGATTTAAGCCGTTTCAGTTGCATTGTTCCATCTTCAACATCAACCTCTATTAGCTACTTTTTTCCCGATCTTGCATTTGGATCCATCTTCTGTTCTTCCTTTTCTATCCCTCTGATTTGTTTTTTCTCCTACGATATTCTGTTTGCCTTCTCTCCATTACTTTGGCGTAATTCCCTTCTGTTTTCTCCCTGTCTTGTCTCTATCACACCTCCTGCCTCATCTCTCTTTGTTTACACTTGAATCCACCAGATGCTTGATGAAACCCAGAAGAAGGCTTTGAGGATTTGCCTCATGCTGGGGGTAGATTTGATTGGACCTCACATCTAAGAATGCTAAACCATTTGTTCTTAGCTACTTAGAGTATCTTTAATGAGTTTTAATTATTCTAGTGAAGGAGACTTGAAGATGCTGTTGCCAGGTCTACATGCTTCGCAACACCTTGGTTTTCTAATGGGCCTCTAATAAGCATCAGTTGTGGACTTGCATGTTATTAACCACTAGATCCGTGGTAGTCCTCAAGCAGGTGGGCTCGTTGAAGCACTGAGAAGCCACAGCGACTGTTCACTCAGCTCGCAGCCACAATGTGGACATCCTGCTTTGACTCTGTGTAGGGAGGATCAGCAAAACCTTTGAAACATGACTTTAAACTACAGATTCAATTCGCTTTTTTGTGCAGTGCCAAGTCACAACAAAAGTAACAGATTCAGGCTATTTCAGTCTGATTAAAATCTAATTTTTTCAACAATATGTTGTCATTAATTAATATTCCCCACATGCCAACTCAGTCCTCATCATTGTGTTAATTTGTTTTGTATACAGACTTGGTCCTTGTCAGAGTTATGGGAGGCTGTGCACACATATACGGACGCATGCCTCTTCGTCACCCAGCCAACGCCGTTAACTTCTCTCACTTATTCACTCACGCTCGTCCATTCTGCAACACGCTATTTATAACATCTTTTCACTATTCCATGGTGTAAATGGTGGTGGTGGACTGTGTACTGGCCAGCACGGACTGGTTTCCACATTCAGGCACAGTCAACAAACCGATCGCCATTTATGTACAGTCCAAACCGGAACAACGTTGGTTCATTTTTGTTAAATATACTGTTCCTTATTTTTATGTATAGTATATGTTTCTGTAATTTTACTCTTATTTATAAAATATAAAAGTGTGTTTTATTAGCAACATTAAAGAGGCGTTCTGGATCCTGGAAGCCCAGTTAGCCCGGTGGGAGGGGCTAACTTCTGAAAAATAGCCTCCGCAGGCCTTGAGGAGGAGTCAGAGTGGAGACTGCAGGAGAGACAGTGAACCTGGAGTTGGAGTGCTGCGAATGAGGTGGCAGTCGAGATTTTATTGTGTATTTTTGTATATTTACATTGCATTTTGGAAGCACAGGAAATCACCATCAGCTTCCTGCAGCTTCGACATTATTTTTGTTTCTGGATCTTTAAAAAGGGGGAACAAAAGAAAACATTAAAAATAGCACCCTGTGACACTGGGGCCTGTCCCAGCTCCTCGGGTGTGAGGTGAGGAACAGTCTGGGACAGGGCCAGGCAGAGACAAACTGCCATACAATACGGCTCCTACAGACCTTATGAGCCACCAGTCATCCTAGCCCGCATGGTTTTGGACTGGAAACCAGGGAACCTGGGGAAACCCCATACGAGAACATGTCTGTTACAGCTGTGAGCTGACAGTACTCACCAACATGCGGCCCCAAGTTATTTATTCTTGGTAACTGGCATTTCTTAAATGGGGCCTTCATAGGGAAACCAACATACTGCAGACATCCTGAATTGGATTCATTCCTCCATCCTGAGAATACAGGAAGTGGATGCTGACAGTGAAAGAGCTTCCTTCTGTCGGGCCTACATACCTGCAGTTAGTCGGTTAGTAGTATGGTTTAAGGATAATGTTAGTTTGGAGTTTATCTGCGTAACTGCAGCAGGAGTTGTTGATGATGTTTACCTTCGCTAGACTCAACTTTCAACTCAGTTTTATTTATAAAGCACTTTCAAAACATCACAGCTGGCCAACAAAAACAATAGTAGAATAAGATAATAAAAGTCATCATTTAAAAACTGGGTTGAATAAAAAGATAAAGTGCAACTCAAACAGGAGTGGATCAGCCTGTCAGGAGTTAAAAGCGAAATAACATAAGATAAAATAAAGAGCGGATCGGCCTGTAACAAATAAAAATACAATAAATCTTTGTCTCAAAGTGAGTTAAAATACAAAGAGAATGAGCAAGTTTAAAGAGAGGACAACAAGCAGCGACCGCTCTGCAGACCTGAGAGAGCGCCAGAGAGCAAACGCTTCGGCAGGCCAGCACACACTGCAGGGCAACGCCACGTAGACATTTAAAAGCAAACAAGAATTTTAAACCAACCCTGACACCAGCTGGAGGCCATTGACCTGACGCCAGAACTGGGGTGATGTGGTCGTGTTGCTTGGTGCCAGTTAAAAGACGAGCTGCAGCTTTTTGAACCAGCTGCGCTGCCAGTGAATGACGGATCAGATGCTTTTTTATCATTATTATCCAAAGTACTTTTTGACTCCGCTCAAAAAGAAAATGCCTACACTGAGATGTTGGGAGTGATGAGCGACCACTTAACCCCCAACTTGATTCCCAGAGCCTGTAGGTGGATGCGGGGGGCTGGTGGATTTCTTTGAGCAGCAGTAAGACTGACAGCGGAGAAAGGCGCCGGATTGCTCCTTTTAATAGCTCACTAAAGTCGTGGGTGTAATTGGAGTGAACCATGTAGGAGGGCTTATGTGAACACAAACAGATTAATTACAGCTTAGACTTTTGTGGGTTTATGATCAAGTTTTGATCATATTTTAACTGCTGATTTTATCTGTTGTTTGTTTTTCTTTCTATTTTGTTTAAACTTTAAATCATGCTTTATGTTTCTACTATATGATGTTTTAATGTGTCTGTAAAGCACTTTGAATTGTACTATAGAAGTCAGCTTGCCTTGCCTTATTTGTTTCAGTTTAGCTGCTCCTGCCACTTCTCTGTAGGGTGTCTGCCTGCGTCCTTACCGTCACTCAGCAGAGGCTTTTCATAGTTATGAGGGAAAGGATTCTGCTGGCTGGGTCTATCACACCATTTTAAACTCGTAATAAATTCTTAAGTTCAAAGATGTAAGATACATGTCTGTAATCATAAAAATAACAATTATTTATGCTCATTTTGATGAGCTGCTGTTGAGGGGGAAGGAAAGTGAGATGACGCAGCAGAGGGGTGAGCTTGAAAGGTCGCCCACGGTTCTGGGACTGAAGCACTGACAGAATATGAAATAAGGTGGCAAAGAAAATAACCACATCAAGTGCTTTCAGTCAAGTGAAGTACACCTTCACACTAACACTTTGTATAAATGAATGCATTTTGTCATAGTTATTTCTTAATTTCTAATAATTGGTTGGCAACTGTGTAATAGGATTGTGTAAGTCCTTCTGGAAGTGCTTTGACAAACCAACGTTTGGTAAGCCTTGGCCCTTGGCCTAGTGTAGTAATTAATTGTGTTTTATGAATCTATTTAATTCCTCTGTCACATACTGACAATACGGGAATGTTGCCTGAGCTCCCACTTCAAACAAGGAAAAATAAGTTGAAGGCTGTGCACTTCTAAAAATATCTCTCTGGAAGTGCTGTCACACATTTAGAGGATCACCAAAGATGTGGAAATGGATCTCCAGGGAGCCAAATAATGTAGCAGCAAAGATAACCGTTGGCAACAGGTGAAAATCAGGAGCGCATCTGTTCGGAATGAATCCGGGACACAGCCATCATGTCTAAAATGTGCTCTTTTCTTTCTTTTTGTCAACCATGCATCTGGGGTTGTCTGCCATTAAATCTGGCAACACTTTGATGCTCCAAAATATTCAATGTGACAGTCCAGTGTCTAAATGGTTTGCACTGATATGGTGGCTTTTAACCTTGTCAAGCTCTTGACACACACCCACACTACAATACCATCTATTACATATTCACTGTGAACGATAGCAGTTTCTGTTCCTACCATCATACCCATATAAGTATATTGGGGGACAATGTGGGGTTCAGTGTCCTGCCCTTCTTCAACATGCAGCCCAGTCTGGGATTCCCGGGATTCTGACCTTCCAGTGAGAAAGCAACTGCAGCTACTACAGAGGTGATGGCTGGTGCTGCTTGTGCACACTTAAGTGTGAAAACTAAATGCATTTTCTACCTTTATCAGCTGTTACCAAGTCGCACACTAAAACTAAGAAAGACAATGTCACGCTGACTTTACCAGCCATTCATTCATTTACATTGATCCCAGACTCTGACAAGTCCTTGCCAGCCAGAGAACAGCAGTTACTAACTTCTCTAAAATGGTATTTCATGTGTTATCATGGACGTTTACAGGTCCGTATCCTTGGTTAAGACGAGCTCCGTTCGAGCAGCTTCCTTCCTCCAGTCATTGTGTGAAGCTTGGAAACCAGCTGCTTGCTCTGCTTTTATTCTTAATATTCTACACATTGTTTTTAGTTAGTCCTGTTTAAGTATCACTTTCATTAGCTTCTTACATTTCCAGTCTTGTTAGCGGTGAGATGTGGCTATAGCAAAATGAAATCACACCCACTGTCTATCTATCGCTGCTGTTTCTCTCTAGATGGGTGGGACCATGTATAACACAGGAAAGCATGTTTCCCTACGGCCAGACAAAGCCCACCTGGTGAACATCTCAGGAGGCCCGCTGGGTTACAGTTACCGCCTGGAGGAGGTTCGCCTTCACTTTGGGAGTGAAGATTCACAGGGTTCAGAGCACCTCCTCAATGGACAGGGCTTTCCTGGAGAGGTGAGGTGCAAAACATGAGCATCTGTCCATATTCTACACCTGCCACATCACAGACGTGTCCATAAACATCATAAACATCCACAATATTCACAAAGGAAAATGTTCCAAAACACTTCTGCCTTCAGACGTAAACTCGTGTCCAATGTGAAAAGTGGTGGATCATAAGATAATCCTTAAGACTGATCCATCTTGAAGCAGAATTCTAACTTTGTGGCCAAAATTGGGAAAGTTAACGTTCTCTGCCTCTGTGCAGTTTTGGTATTTGTAAGAATGTTTCAGAGCCATTTACAGACAACGATTTACTCAGTTTGTTTTGGTAATCCAGTGTGTCCACAGAGACGTGTAAAAGAGGTTCTGATTTATTCAGAGGGTTCTTAGTCTTCTTACGTAAATCGGGTGTTTGAATCTGCTTTTTGTCAAAATCAGATGAAGAAGTGATGGTCATCCAGCTTTGAGAGAAAACCCCCACCTCCCCCTGTACAGAGCTGAGCTGCACAATGCAGCTGTTGGGAGGTTGGCTGTCATCTACCAACTGCTCACACGCTCTCATTCTTTGTTTTCAAGTATGTGTGCGATAAAGAATTAATGATATAATAATTAGTTGATTATACTGCACAGAGTAAAAGGAAAACAGTAAAGACTGAGAATAGTTGTAGGAATGTGTGTGTTTTAAATCATTTTCCATTGTGAGTTGCTGTGTTTTAGCACAATTAATGTATCCGAACCAGAACCATTTATGCGCATGCATGTGCATTTCACTTCAGACAGCTGTGTGCATTAGGCAGCTACAGCCTCTAATGGACTTATGCTCAGAGCAAACTATTACTTGTTTTTAATACAGGCTATAATATACCATTCTGACATCTTCTTATAAAATTATTTTAAATAAAAAGACGATTAAAAAAGCCAAATGTTTCTGAAAAAAGAATTTCCCCAACTTTGTGTAATAAAACAAAAAAGCTAAATGAGTTAATTTTGCAAACAGCAGCCATTTCCACTTTACAATTTTGCATTAAAATGTTTTGAACAACTGCAAATAAAAGACATCTTCAACTTCCAAAACACATACACTTCAGGATAATAATACCCATTTTATTTAGACCCAAGACACAGGAAAATGTTAAGTAAACAGAAAATAATAAGGTCGTGATCCTACCTCACATGTCCTTGACCTTTTTTCCTACTCAGAGCAGACATCTCACCGTGTATATTTAGGCTCTAATTTAACCAGTTCTCAAACTATAATGAAAAGCCGCCGTCACCCCCTCACCATACTGTCACAATGGAAGTTGTGACTGTGGTCAAGTTCAAGCTCGACTGACTCCCAGGACGATGTGAGGTTATCTAGCTGACTTATGATATTAATTCAAAATGTTCTTCTCTTTGCACTAATAGGGACATTTTTAATTAACAACACTTCTCCCTAATCTATTTTGTGTTACAGGGTGGTAAGGTTAAGCATAACAAGTCTGAAAGCTGCATTTCCACTTTTCATCTAATTTAAAGTTACGACTTACTATTTTATGGGCAAATAAAGAAGTGTGATGGGGTGCTAAGTGAAACTGAGGGACACACAAAATTTAATTTTTCACTAAAGACAATATTTCTGTTTTGAAATATGAAATATAGTTTATGGTAACAGGTGCATTTAATCCTGAATTTAATAAAAGTTTAAAAAAAAAAAAGTACATGCTGGCCAAAAGGCAATGTACTAGTTAAAGATCATGCAAAATTTCATATTATTCTTTTAGCATGCCATTACTTTATATATTACGTGATTTAAAACATTTCAATTAACACGTTTGTACTTTAGAAATATTATTTGGCACATTTTTATGGCTTACGAATCTCGTGACACTCTGTGGACTCAAGTGATACCCGTTTCGTAGAAAGACCCGAAGCTGTTCGTCTGCATTTGCGTCAGCGTCTGCGTCTGCGTCTGCGTCTGCGTCAGCGTCTGCGTCTGCGTCAGCGTCTGCGTCTGCGTCTGCGTCTGCGTCTGCGTCTGCGTCTGCGTCTGCTCCACCCAGCCCCCCACAAGTGTCCTGGGAGGCTGTCCGGCTGTAATGTTAATGCTCTGCATGTGAACATGTCTCTCTTACAGGTTCAGCTGATCCACTATAACCACGATCTATACGCCAACTACACTGAAGCAGCTAAGAGTCCTCATGGCATTGCTGTGATTTCCATCTTCATAAAGGTCTGAGTGTTTCTCTTGGAGTATTAAAAGGAATGGTGAATATTGGGATCAGACTACTGGAATAAATCATAATTAAAATGACCAAAAATAAGGATCCAGCATGGCAGGAACCGGTCCATCCCACCAGTTCCTTCCATCCTATACTCTCTTTATTTCTGGTCATGCTGCACAAACATACAGTTTGACTAAACTGATAAAGTCGAAATTTTAACAGAAAAAAGTACTGTTCAATCTGAGCCCAGTTTAAGACTGTTGGTTTTGTTTCAGTTTACACTACCGAATAAAAATAATATAATAATCATGACACATGGTCAGTTTGTGTCAGTTGTTTATCATTTGATATGATATTATAATAATATGATTGTAATTGTCTAAATGCAAGCTGGAAAGTAAAGGTATATGTTATACCTGTATGTTGCGTGACTTTATATGTGTGTGTGAAAGAGAGACTTTTACTATAGTTTGTAATTAATACTTGATCCTCCTGTTTGTCATCACGCAGCTGTCTGAAAACTCCAATACCTTCCTCAACCGCATGCTGAATAGAGACACCATCACCAGAATTAACTACAAACGTAAGACACACATTCACTGTCTGTCCCTCACACACACACACACACACACACACACACACACACACACACACACACATACCCACATATACACACACACACAGACATACACACACACACAGACACATACACACATACCCACATACACACACACACACATACCCACATATACACACACACACACACACACACACATACCCACATATACACACACACACAGACATACACACACACACAGACACATACACACATACCCACATACACACACACACACATACCCACATATACACACACACACACACACACACACACACACACATACCCACATATACACACACACACAGACATACACACACACACAGACACATACACACATACCCACATACACACACACACACATACCCACATATACACACACACACACACACACACACATACCCACATATACACACACACACAGACATACACACACACACAGACACATACACACACACACACATGCACATAAACACACACACAGACACATACACACATATACACACACACATGCACATACACACACACACAGACATACACACACACAGACACATACACACATATACACACACACACAGACACATACACACATATACAAGCACACATGCACATACACACACACACACACAGACACACACTATAATCTGTCCGGTATCTACACCCACTTTTACCTACTGGGGATCTGCTGGAGTCATTTCTGTCACAGGTCGGAACTCCAAGGTCCCAGCCATCATTCTGTCACAGGTCGGAACTCCAAGGTCCCAGCCATCATCAAATGCATCACTTGATTTATAATCACCCGCACCTGGTTTCTCCTGGATATATACTGCAGACACTCACCACTTGAGTTGCCAGGAGATTCCCGTCCGAGGAGCCAGAACCAAGCCTAACCAAGTCAAGTTTTGCCTTGTGGATTATTCGAGTCCTGCATAGCTATGTCAAGTCAAGTCAAGTCTAGTCAAGTCAAGTTTTAAAGTCAAGTCTTAAAGTCAAGTCAAGTCAAGCCAAGTCAAGTTCAAGTTAAGTCAAGTTTTGCCTTGTGGATTATTCGAGTCATGCATAGCTACGTCAGGTCAAGTCTAGTCAAGTCAAGTCAAGTTTTGCCTTGGGGATTGTTCGAGGTAAGCCTAGCCAAGACAAGTCAAGCCAAGTCAAGTCTTCGCCTTGTGGATTATTCGAGTCAAGTCAAGTCGAGTCAAGCCAAGCCACGTTCCGCTTTGGGGATGCTACGTCTGCCTAGCCTGGTTCCTGCTTTTTTATGTGTCCCATATTGGGAGAATAAACCAGTTTCTACCTTCATTGGCTCTCTATTCTGGGGTTTGTTTACCCAATCGTGACACATTTCCAGCTCTCTTTGGGTGAAAAACAGGAGTACACCAGAGGAATACCCAGAGAAAACCCACGCAAGCACAGGGACAGCACGCAGCCTCTACACAGAAGGCCCAAGAGTAGCAGAACCAGAAACCTTTTTTATTACCACCCTCTTTGCTTGTTGAGCTCTGGTCTGGATGGTCCTGTCTTCTCTATCTGAAACACTGTGTATTCGTAAAGTGGTGGAAATGCCATTAGTGCTACTATTTATTTGAATGTAAAACAGTTGGGTTTATTACTTTTAAATGTGCTGTAAATAAATTAAACACAGGTTTTGTTTAATAACTCTGACAAACACAGTCTTACATCACTGCCTCCAATGAACAGGTCTCTAAACTCCCTGTAAATATGGTTCTGAAATTCTTTTATTTTCATATTCACACATCCTCATGACACCTGCAGCACACGGCTGATTATGAAGAAGTCTGACTGACTGAAGAATCTGCATCCAGCTTCTAAAGCCCTCTATGCAACAGCTAATTTGTATTAATGGTACAACACTCTTGCTCTGCTGTAGCTATTATAACATGACAACACATACATACAGGCAGTGTCATCCTTCAGCAAGAAAGTAGGCTTTATTGCATACAAATTAGTCCAACATGCCCAAATCTGTTCTTCAACCTCTGCTGTGAAAAATTCACATCCCTCTGGAGAATCGTCTTCCTGTTCATGGGGCTAAACATAGCACAGTTACACAACCACAACAAGAAGACGTTGCTAAACTGATACTAAGTCTCTCCAGAACTTACATAGTTAAGCACTCATATACCATCCCAAACCTATATATATATAAGTCCTCGTCCTCGTCTACGGTGTAGAACTTGATAATCTGTTGGTGTCACATGTAAACTCCCTCCTATCCGACCACTATTTAATAACGATTGAATTTAACATTGTCAACGTTACGCACAATAGGAGGAATTACTTTAGCAGGTGTCTATCCGATAAAGCTATCACTAAATTTAGGAGGCCATTGCTCTTCATCTTTTTACAGTGGAACATAGTGAAGCAGTTGAGGGCTGTGACCTCGGTTCTACCTCTGCAGATGTTGATTTCCTTGTCGGTATCACTGCAGATGTGTTGCACACAGCTTTAGATGTAGTTGCTCCTTTGAGAAAGAGGGTATCTAACCATAGGAGCTTAACTCCCTGGTTTAACTCACATATTCGTATGTTAAAACAGAAAGTGCGTAAAATGGAAAGAAAGTGGTTCTCTTGTAGGTCTGTAGATATTTATTATGCATGGAAAGATAGTCTAATAGTATATAAAAAAGTGCATCGCAAAGCTAGAACAGCCTATTATTCAGTGTTGATAGAAGATAATAAAAATAACCCACGTTTTCTGTTCAGCACTGTAGCCAGGCTGACAAAGAGCCACAACTCTGTTGAGCCGTGCATCCCTGCAGCTCTCAGTAGTGAAGACTTTATGAGCTTCTTTAGCAATAAAATTGTCAGAATTAGAGAGGAAATCGGCCAGAACCACCCGGCAGTGGCTGTGGGAATTTCTTCAACCTCGGCGACTCCCTTATGCTCCGACCTGACTCTAGACTGTTTGGTTCCTGTAGACCTCCCTGAGCTGACTCTAGACTGTTTGGTTCCTGTAGACCTCCCTGACATGACTTTAGACTGTTTGGTTCCTGTATATCTCCCTGACCTGACTCTAGACTGTTTGGTTCCTGTAGATCTCCCTGAGGTGACTCTAGACTGTTTGGTTCCTGTAGACCTCCCTGACCTGACTCTAGACTGTTTGGTTCCTGTAGACCTCCCTGACCTGACTCTAGACCGTTTGGCTCCTGTAGACCTCCCTGAGCTGACTCTAGACTGTTTGGTTCCTGTAGACCTCCCTGACCTGACTCTAGACCGTTTTGTTCCTGTAGACCTCCCTGACCTGACTCTAGACCGTTTGGCTCCTGTAGACCTCCCTGAGCTGACTCTAGACTGTTTGGTTCCTGTAGACCTCCCTGACCTGACTCTAGACCGTTTTGTTCCTGTAGACCTCCCTGACCTGACTCTAGACCGTTTGGCTCCTGTAGACCTCCCTGAGCTGATTCTAGACTGTTTGGTTCCTGTAGATCTCCCTGACTTGACCTCAGTCGTCAATGGATCTAAATCATCCACGTGTCTGTTGGACCCTATCCCAACTCGACTTCTCAAAAATGTTTTTTAAAGGGACAGCTCTAGGTTGGTTTAAATCAGCATTAATTTTCATTGTTATGCTGATGATACGCAGCTGTATTTCTCTATGAAGACAGATGAAACAGAACCATTTGACAAACTTCAGGTGTCTTAAGGACATCAAGGACTGGATGTCGACTCATCTTTTGTTCCTAAATTCTGATAAAACAGAGGTTGTTGTTTGTGGTCCCAAACAGCTTAGGAAGTGATTAGATGGTGTTGCGATGGCCTCCAGTACAACTGTGCGACACCTTGGCGTTATATTCAATCAGGATTTGTCATTTAAACAGCATATTAATCAGGTTTGTAAAACTGCGTTTTTTCACCTCCGTAATATCGCAAAGATCAGGAGCATCCTCTCCCAGAGTGATGCTGAAAAACTAATTCATGCGTTCGTGTCTTCTAGACTAGATTACTGTAACGTGTTGTTGGCTGGATGTCCAAGTAATTCTCTGAAGATCCTCCAGATGATCCAAAATGCAGCAGCGCGAGTGCTGACAGGAATCAACAATAGAGACCACGTCTCTCCCTTCAAAATGGCCTAGCACCGCGATATTTGCAAAACCTGATAGAACCATATGTTCCTAATAGAGTTCTCTGTTCTCAGGGTGCAGGTTTACTCGTAGTTCCTAGAAGAATGTAGATTTCGAGGACGGGTCTTCTGCTACCAGGAACCATCACTATGGAACCAACATCCAGTTTGGGTGAAGGAGGCTGACACCACCTCCACCTTTAAAACCAAACTTCAAACGTTTGTGTTTAGTAAAACATCTAGTTGGTGTAAACTTTAGTGTGTCAGGACCAGTAGTCACAGCTGCAGTGTGTGTGTGCAGCTGCATTTTGCTTGCCTTCAGATACACAAGAAAGCAGCTTCAGACATGTTGTCACATTATGCTTGTTAGTGCATATAGAGTGATTTCCTTTTTCATTTACAAAACTTCCAATAAGATACAAATTTTGGATAACCTTTTGGTAATATTTTAAAATCTGCCTTCAAAGCACAGATGATGCCCCATCCATCATTAGATGTTTCATTTCATACATATTTACAATAACTGATGAAGCAAAAATTGATTGAACAACTGCTGTTCAAAGGACTTTAATTGTGTTAATATTCTGTTAAAGTGGGTGAAATGTGACCTGTTCAGTAGTGGTGGATCCACCTCTACTTTAACAATTAGTTATTATAGAATACTGTCAAAGTAGTTGTGAATGACTAAAACGTCGAATCCAAAAGCTTTAAAAAAGTAAAAAAATTCCGTAGCAGCTCCAGGAGTTCTGGAGTCATGGAAGACAAAAGAATTTTTTGAATTAATAGTAATTTTGCTACTACTGTTTGTTGTTTGCTCACACGTTTTCAGGAGCGTTTTATGTACTGCCTGCTTGTGTAAATTCAGGGCACGTTGAGTGGCGAGGCAGGAGGGTTGGTGGGCATTAGTGATGACTAACAGCCGTCCAGCGTGTCAGAACCACACCACCTTTGGGCTCTACCATCTGCTGAAGCTCAGTGTGTTTTCTCTGAGGCGCTTTCCTGCTGCCGTGCAGGCTCATCTTCATCTTGGTTACAAAATAAATAATGTTGCCAGTTTTATAAGCTGTTTTTCTGCTTAGCCCCTTCTTTACAACTTTACATTTAATTTCTGTCCACATGTTTTAGCTTTATGTGGAAACAAAAGAGAAAAAACCTCACAGTATTGTTGTTCAGAATATGTGTTCAGATGTGTTGTTTTGTTTGTTGTTGTCGTTGGGTTTTTTTAATAGTAATGTAGAACTTATAGTGTTACCTGAAAAAGGCTATCTGAATGTATGATCTGTTTTTTTTCTTAAAAGTCCCTCCTCCGCCCTTCCTCGCCCTCAGTTTTACTCGCCCTGTCAGTCACTTTGTATTTCAGGGGCCTTCTTGTCATGGCACCGTTTAAAGGCAGTCGGGGTGGATGACGTCTGCTCACTGTCATTGCTTCATTGGTTACTGACTAAATTCAGCATTGAGCATTTAGTAATCTACATTATTCTTATATAAGTGTAGTATGATTCACTGGGTGCTGTATATGTACGGTGCCATAGAGCTGCCCACATAAAAGTGCCACATGTTCAATTTACAGTAATCAGATCTTCCCAGACAATTACACTTACAATTACCAGATCTTGCATTTGTGCTTGCACAGTGCACATTATCAGTTTACCCCTTTTAACCCTGTGAAATAAAAGCTGAAGAATATAATAGTAGTACAATCAACATTATCGAGAGAAACAAGGCTAAACTAAACTACTGAGAGGTAAGATTAGTGACAGAAACATAATTATAACACTGTAATTTGAATGCACCATCTTAACATACTGACTTTGTTTGTGGTATTCTTAATTTCTAGATGACGCATTCTTGTTAATGGGCCTGAATATGGCCGACCTCTACCCTGACACCACACGCTACATCACCTATGAGGGCTCCATCACCATCCCTCCCTGCTACGAGACCGCCACATGGATACTCATCAACAAGCCCGTTTATGTGACGCAGATGCACGTATGTAAAAAGAATAAATAAGTGATGTTGGATGATGTGTTTCAAAGTGGCAGAAAATAACCTTTTTAGTATGAGGTACAAGTATGTCTAAATTTCAAACGACTACGCAATTACATACACAAAAAGCATCAGCTGTCTTCCTAAAAGAAGTGTTATTATAACCATTATGAGGTTGGGATGAAAAGTGTCATTTTGTCAGAAAACTCATTCAAATGTTAAAAAGCACTTGTTTCTTGTCTCTTAGTTGTGTCGTGTTAAAAAACAAATTCTCTTTTATGTGTTTTTTTAAATCAAATGCATGAAGTTGATTTATTGGATGATACAAAGATATTATCAGTTTTGACCCGGTTATAAATGTGATTACCATGTTGAAGTGTAGTTGGGTCAGAACTTCCAGCTTTCATCTCTTGCTGGAGAGCTTTTGTTGTTAGTTCAACTTGCACTCTTCAGACCAGGAGGCCCAACACAGTTGCAGCATATTGCAATCCAGGACAGCGCTTACTTGCATGCATCAGTGCGGTCAACTCCCACACAACATCTGCTATGTACTCTCACTGCATTTACCGCTGCTCTCCTGTGCCTGTCAGTTGTTCCTGCATGCCTGTCATCCTTTTATCTCTAATCATTATCACCTTTCCATTGTGTGCAAATCTTGTAAATATAGAAACCTTTGTTGCAGTAAAAAATGATTTTGATTATAGTAAAATATTCAGAGGCATCTCTTGGGTTGCAAATGATCCTCAGTCTCTTTTGGATGTTTATCACAAATTTCAACCTCCTTAGGCTCCTTGACTTTGAAAACAACAGCAGAGCGTAGGTCTAGACCTGGCAGACAGTGGAGAGCTTTCTGATCCCCAGATCTGAAACTTTTTCAGTGATAGAAGCGCCTATTTACGTGCATTTTTGTAAGGTTAGTCTCTGTAAAGATTTATCTTTTGTTTTTTTATTTTTATTGTACGAGGTGCAGGATGCCTTCACTTTAGTGAATGTGGCTTTTGAATGTGTCTGGGAAGCAAAAATATAAACGCACTCCTAAGTCTGGCATAATCGACACTAGGAGTTTCATCCTTATTAGTGGATGGTTATTTATCCCCATTACAAACATACCATTTGCCATAAACTAAACAGCTCTTTGGTACCAACCGGTCCATGACCAGAGTAAGTTTAGCACCAGTCTGCATCCATAATTCCTGTTGGGTTGTTTTATAGTTCAGCCAGTTATAGCTCCAGCCAAGAAAGAGAAGATGCTTTTAAATGTCATTAATCATCAATCGGCTTGACTTGCACATACAGCTACGTTTGTGACACAGAAGAACAAGTCATTAGAGTGCTCATTAAGGAACACATCTATTCTGAGAAAAAGAATAGGCAATAAACTGGGATTTCCTTAATTTTTTTCTTTTTTAGGAAGACTTTTCTTACAAGGTCAGTAGTAATGTGTGTGAGGTAGTCATCTGTGATAAAAATGTTGTAACACTCAGCATAGGAGGCGTCTACAGAAGCAAATCACAACTGACTAATAAACTGAAATCCCATGAGAAGATTTCAGGACATCAATGATCATCATCATCCCAGTAAAGTGGGGGCGTGCAGTTCCAAAAGGACAAACAGCAGTACGTTCTGCAGCTCTAGAAACCTGTCTGGATGTGGGCTGTAAGAGGCAGGTGGCAGAAGCACGTATCTGACGTCCCCTGAGGATGCCCATGAGGCTAGAGGCTCTCAAGGATCCTGTTTAGATGGCTGTAAATGGTTGCCAGGGATATTTTAATGGTATTTAAGGCATTTTTGAACTGTCACATTTTCTCTCTCCAAGAATAACATAAAAATTGTGTTTCACAATGATGCCAGATCTGTGAAAGGATTTTTAGGCTGGCTGTTCAAGGTAAAGAAGGAGAAAACTATATTTGCTATTGATAATGCAGTTGTTGGCTTGTTGCCTAACAAATCTAAAATCACTGATCTTCAAAGTGATTTAATGTATGAAATTATGTAAAATTAGCTAAATGACTGCTTGATTTAAATCCATATTTTCTCTGTGAGCAGAAAATAATCACAGTCCTTATTAAAAATAATGGTAACTAAAAGTAGATAAGAGGATAGAGGAGGATCGAGCACCAATAGTACAGAAACTATTAAGTATGAGTTACTGCAGTTTAACAAATCATCTTCAAATAAAAGTTACATGTTCAGCGGCTTCTAATATAAGTAACCTAGTTTCAAAGGTTAGCAGAAGTGCCTAAAGTCAGCCAGAAAAAGATTTGGTTTTCAGACGAATTTCATTTGTCTACCGTCAATAAATACCGCCTCCACATTAGGAAGAAGGTTGCTAATCTCGGGATCCCAGGTCCAGGACTGGTTCCACTCCAGTCCTGGAAACTCCTGTCACTTGATGCACTGGTTCATTTGTAAATGTGCAGGTGTTAGGTTCATTCTTCAGCATACATTCACAAGCCAAGCATGATGGTGGCCTCTGAACGAAGTTTTGTGAACTGACCTGGGCCGTGTTCCTACAGATGCACTCCCTGCGCCTCCTCAGCCAGAACGAGCCGTACAAGATCTTCCTGAGCATGAGTGACAACACCAGGCCCACCCAGCCTCTGCTGCAGCGCTGCATCCGAACCAACATCAACTTCAGCAAGCAGGGTCGCGACTGCCCCAACAACCGTGCCCTTCGCCCGCAGTACAGAGGTGATATGACTGGTGAAGGCTGGCTGGGACTTCTGTCTTTTTATGTTCCTTTAAGCGTCTTCCCTGCTTTAGAGCTAATCAGGGCAGCTTTTACATGTTTGTGCCAAGACTGGAGATCATTTAACGTCATTTTTAGCTAATCTCCCATCTCATTGGCCGCATTCAGTCAGTTACAAATAGCTTTCAGTCAAAGCAGCGTCGGTGTGAGAGGCTCGGACGGGAGCCATGCGGCATGCGAGCATCAGCTGAGAATTATGACCAGCACGTGTCCATACTCTGGAGAGCCCCTTCAAATACAGTTGATATTAATCTACGAACAATGTGAAATTTGTATTTGTATACAAAAGCTCATTTCAACTTTGACACAGTTTAGGTAAAAGCTTATATAAATGTTATTTAAATGGTATATACGTCTCAGTTTTTCAGCAGCTAAATTTAAATCTTTATATCTCTCATTCAAATGTGTAAGAATTATTTAGCTAATTCTTATTAAGTAGAAGCAATGTCCAAGAATAACAGAATAACATAGTTAGTAGTTGTCATCCTGCTTTCCTTTTTAATCTCTTCTTCACTTAAGTAGTGATGTAATATTTCAACAAAGGTTTCCACATTTAGGAACTCTTGGAGAATTAGTGACAGGGAAGTAGACCGTGTTTTTGGCAGCATCACACTGTTATGCATATATTGTCTTTTCCAAACTGCAGACAAAATTGTGAGTCATGTGGGCCTCTGGCATCACAAAAAAAGGTAATAACGTGATGAATTTAATATATGAACAAGATTTGAGACCGCTGCACATATAGTGAAGGGAAATGTACAACAGTTTCTGAACTGGCTTCAGTTTGATCGTTTCCAAGTGATAACCAGGGCCATATATCCAGTGTTTTAGAATGACTGAAAAATCAATGGACCGCCAAAGAACCATAAAGAATACCCCTTCCAAAGGAGAGCTGGGAACATTTTTTATATCCTCAGTTCTCTGCCTGTAGATGTCTCCAGACAATCGTTGTCTCCCCCAATAAGTATGAATATAATATTGGTGGTGAAACATTAAATCCCTCGATTTTCCTTTTTTTCCTAAGGAAATGATTCTCTCCTCATAAAGAACAGCACTTATCAAGGTGTGGGATACAGGGAAGTGGTACGTTTATGTCTCGTTGGAGCTGATGTGTCCAGTGTGTAAGAGATGAGAAATAGAGATCCACATACTAGATCATAATATAATATATAATATAATAAATATCCAAACACCTACACTCACATTCTGATTTCAGCATTATTGTCACTATAGTGCCATATATTTTGCACATTTATCAATTACAGCTATTTAGCAAATTCGTCTATATTTAGAATGTAAATGAATCATAATTTTCAGTTTCAAACAAAAGATTTTATGACCAAAGTTTGTACATAAAAGCATGTATGTGGTAGTGTCTGCAGAAATGTAAAAGTAGAAGAGCGCAGGTGAGGTGGTTGGTGTTAAAAAATAAAAAAAAACTCCTGCCACACAAAAACACAGCAACCAACAAGACTCCTTGTATCCTCCAAAAATAAATATGCTCTCCAGCCTCTGCTGTGTGCTCCAAATACCTCTGTTATTGATCGGCAGAGCCAGCCTGCGCTCCACAACACGAATCACATTTCATAGCCTCCCTTTTCTTTGATAATCATTGTGCAATACAGAGCCCAACGTTCAAGGTCAAAGAGCCAAAACTACAGGTGGATGAAAGATGTAAAGAAAAAACCCAGATCAACAGACTGAAGAAGTAGGCGTTTCTTGGGGACATTCAAAGGAGCATTAGGTGGACCAAATTAAAGGTTAATCTGACCACAGGTTGAAGCTGAAGCAATATACCTGCTCTAAAGGACACCACCCACCATGCCTGCTCCGACCCAGCTAACGTTCTCAGATCCAGAAGACGGTTTCCAGCCCAAGAACTTTGTCATTTTAGAAATTGCATAAAAAAACCCACCCGAATTATAATATCAATATCACCTTAATTAATTGATATAAATGTATCACAAGAAGCAAAGCAGCCAAGTGTGTATAAAGATCCTACAAAGCAAACCATAACAGCTATCCATCAGGTCTCACAGCTACGAGGTCATTGATGACATCTACTGGAGGTCTAGAGGAAGACCCAAGAGATTTATGGATGTAGTGAAAGAGCATATGAAAGGAGTTGATGTGAGAGAAGATGATGGAGATGGAGATGATGGAGAAGACACTAGTGATTTGGGAGTAATGGATAAACTTTGGTTCTGTCTCAGATCAGCATGAAACAATTATTTACAAAAGCCTCCAGACTGGTCCCAAACCAGGTCAGATTTTATCTGGATGAACAGCTGTATTTTGACCTTCAAAATAAAATTCAAAACCAAAATCCACTCGAGGTGACAGCTTAGCCCTTTACGACCACGTACAGCTAACTCTGAATTTGTGACTTTCTGTGTGTTTGAAATATGAAGCTTCTTTAACCATCACTACATTAAAATGACATCTGCTTCTCAGGGTAGAGTCAATCCCAGACCATGGGAATAATCAGTTTCTGGATGCTTGCTTGGCGGGGACGCGATACGTTGGGTTGCCTGGGGATCTGGGGGCATCTCGCACCCATGTCTCCTTGGGCCTGTCGAGTCCCTAGCTGGTAATGGTTTGATTTGGAAGGGGATGTGGGGCCGGCGGCCGCCTGTTCCTCTTGCCCCCCTCTGTTGGTTGGATTGGCTGCAGCCGCTTCTCTAGGGGGCCAGGGTTGGCCTAGGGGCGGGAGAATTTGGGGGCGATGACCGGTGACGATACGAACCAGCAATGGACTTGTAAGAATAACTATCTTAATATAAACTGTATGTATGTGTGTGTGTGTGTGTGTGTATGTGTGTGTATGTGTGTGTATGTATGTGTGTGTATGTATATATATATATATATATATATATATATATATATATATATATATATATATATATATATATATATATATATATATATATATATATATATATATATATTATTAGGTTAATTAATAGGTATATTATTTGAATAATTTATTATCTGAATAGTTTTTTTATACATATATGTGTGTATCTAAAAAGCACATGTGCACATGAATGCATCAGTGTATATTTGTATGTATGATGCTTAGATGCTTAGATGTCCACACATCTCAAAAATGTTACACAAATTCATGTGAACTGAAAAAACGGTGACTGCAATTTAATAGATTTAAGAGCGATTTGAATAAAGCCGTAAGGATATTATAAAACACAAAGTTGCCACTGATCACGTACAGAGAGATGTCTAAAGGGTGAACGTCACCAAAATCATTAAAAATGGCACAGATAAAAACACACACATTAAAAATGTAAGCAATGAAAACATCTGAGTTTTTACAAACAGAGTGATGAGGAAAAAGGTCTGTAATGGACAAAGTTTAGTTTTGGATGTCTTCTGTGAAAAGGGTTGATAAAGGATCCTTGTAAAACAGTCTCTTCTCTTCTCTTTTCTTCTCTTCTTCCTCAGTGAATCAGTGGCTCCTGAAGTAGAAGGAAGAGAGACGTGAAGTAGCAGCACCACGAGAGGAAAGGCGGGAATCATCATCTACTTCACTGTCAAACTGAGCTTAGCTGAACAGACAGATGAACTGAATGGAAAACACATCATCTGCACATCATTAAGGACAGTTTTACTGAAATGACATCAGCTAAGTTCAACTTACTCAACTTGAAACTTACTGTTTTGCTGGCCTTCTCAACATCCACATCTCACCAAGGCCAGCACAGCACGGTATGAAAAAGACCACGAGGACTCTGATGTCTACAACTGTACTGTGTTTTCATTTGTTGTGTGAACTCAGAAAGTTGTACAGACGCAATCATTTTCAGGTAAGTTTTCAGAGGGATAAATGTTATGTAAGGCAACGTTGTTTGTGGTCAGGCTGAGATCATTCTTCAAATCCAGGTTTCAGTGAAGAAGGTTAAAACTGTCATCAACTCAGTAGAGTCATTTACATTTCCACTGATAGCCAGTATCCCAGACAAAAAGCAACACTTAGACATGGTTAAATGACGTGAGACAGAAATGATATGCTGGTTCTAATATCAGATGGCAGCTGAAGACATTTTTAAAAGTGAAAAACATAGGAAGAATATCATATTATATTTCACAAATGGAGAAAAAACGTGTAGAAGGTATAAAATTCAGTGTTTGAAAGTTTATTGCTTAATAAAAAAAGGTTTTACTCACTGAAAATAAGCTTGGAAAAGTTGTTTAATGTTTTTGAAGTAAATGTAATACAAATATCTGCAAACATTTCATTAATTTTAGGTTTGCCCATCATAATTGGAGCAGTCTTAACCACACTTGTCCAACTAGCTCTAGACTTTTGTATTTCCCACTTTTCCCCTGTTGGTTGAACCACGTCCTGACAACACATCTCAGCTCCAATTTTGTCCTTACAGACTTAAGAGTCTGCTTTGCTTATTCAGCCCACCTGAATAAGCAAACAAGCACCCTTCAGTTTGCTCATCATCGTGGGGTTGGAGTTGAAGATGCCGTCATACACCTGCTTCACCAAACAGTCTCCTGGATAAAGCAGCAGGGCTGTGATGATTCAACACCATCCAGCCTTCATTACTATGTCAGAAACCCCAGAAGACACAGGTGGACGTCCCCACAATCACCTGGACTACTGACCACCTGACAACCAGACTAGTTTGTGAGTCTGGATGGTTGTGTGTCAGCAGCAGAGGAGCACCATAGGGAACTGTACTCTCACCATTCCTCTTCATGCTGTTCACCGCAGACTTCACGTCAGAGTCCTGTCATCTGCAGAAATACTCAGATTACTCTGCAGGTGTGGGGTGTATCAGTGATGGACAGCAGACTGAAGACAGAGAACTGGTGGACCGTTTTGTGGCATGTTGTAGGATCAATCATCTCATCTTGAACGAGAACAAGACAAAGGAGATGACTGTGGATTTTAGGAGAGCCAGGATGAAGGTGAATAGTTTTTCCATCATGTGAGAAGAAGTCGAGGTGATGGAGGTGTAAAAATACCTCAGTTCTCACCTGCACAACAGACCGGACTGGAGCTACAACACTGATGCTGTTTATAAGAAAGGACGGAGCTGACTTTACTTCTTAAGGAAGCTTGGGTCCTTCAGCTTTAGCAGCAAGATGTACAAATACAGATAAAACGAACAATATTAACAATAAAAATCAACTATGAGTCTGTTGTGGAGAGTGAAACCTTATTTGCATATGAAAAAAACAACTGGCTTTGTTCTGGGGACTGTTCTGGAGCCTCTGGAGCTTATTGTGCAAAATAAAAAAAAATAAAAAAAGGTTTCTCATAAGAACAAAGATACAACATCACCGACAACACAGGACAGTAATTCAGCAACACTGTCTTCAGTCAGAGGCTTCTTCAGATCTGCTGTGACACAAACTGCTACAGGAGATCCTTCCCGCTCAGTCATAATGCCCTCATAATGGCTCTTTAAAACAAACAAATAATGATACAGTGTTATTGAATTGTATTGAACTGGATTGAAAAGGGACTGTCTCCTCAAGAGAGAAATCAAGGCAGCAGTGGGTGTGCGTACACAGAAATGAGCCAGACTGAACATGACAATGGCACTCCTGTGCTGTGAAGGCTTGAACCGTGCAATAATAGATTTTTGCAGCCTCAAATAAAAGGCAGCACATAGCACAGTGTGTACTGACGACAAATACTCACACAGCCAACAGACACAAAACTCATCCATCCAAAATCAAAATGGAGGAAAAGCTGATATCTCAAAAGCCCACTACTTCAAAAAGAATGGAAAAGAAATTCGGCTGCAAAATAGTGCCATTCCTTATATGCCTGGAGTGTCTGAGAAACATATCAGAGCATCAGCTCAGAACATTGCATTCTGCTAAACTTCAAACAAAACAACACTTTCAGAAAAACATTCATTCACTACTGGAACCGGGTTGCATTGTATTTGTAGTGCAATGGACACAGAAACGCACACACCTTTTATAGATAACAACTCCATAAATCCATGACATAACAGAGGAAGGCCAGCTCCTCAGGTCAAAACCGGGCAGTTCGCCTGCATCTCAACGATAGAGACGCTCTTTTGACAACCGAAATGTCCTGATTATGATATAAAAAGACAGATAGTTTGTGAGAGGAGTGAAGCAAGTCATACATTTTAAATTGTAAAAAGCAACATTTAACACTGAAAATAGCCTCAGGTTTAATCTTTTCAACAATTACAATGAATCGCTATTGAATCTCTTCTCTGGATGGTTTCACAGCTATTTTCACCTTGACTCGTGACTGAAACATCTCACATCTCAAAAGCATCTCACAGACAACCTACAGTTGACAAAGACGAGTGACAGGTGGGCAGTGGATTAAAAGTTACTCGAATCACAAGAGTTATCGGCACAACAGTAGTTCATAATCATTACAACAGAAAATGTATCTTGCATAAGGAGGTGAAATACCTGCAAGAACCAAGGAAATCAGTCCAGTTGCCTATTAAAGCTCTATATAATTGCCATAACCTGGATGACTGAGAATCTACGTGTACATCTCAAAAAACAGATGATGATCATCTCCGAAAGAAGCACTTTCACACCACAAACCTCATTCACACAGCACTCTTTTGGGTCTACAGGCATCTACGCAGATGATTTATTTTGAGTCTATGCAGCACTTTCACTACCACACATACTGGCACTCTGAAGAAAACATCAGAGGCAATGTGGGGCTCAGTGTCTTGCCCAAGGACACGTTGATGTCAACTGCAAGACCAGTAACTGAAGCAGCAGCATTCCAGCTGGCAGACAACTGCTCTGCCGTGTGAACCACAGCCACCCCATCGAGTGGGAGACTCTGGCATTTTAGAAACCTGAACAGATGGTTTCAGCGAGGATATGAGAGGAATATGTTGCAAACGTGGTATGATTTTGAACTAGTTCACTCATTTTAATGAAAGCCAATTAAAAATGTATTAAAACTCATCTTCCATCAGGTTACTGTCACAGCAAGGGATCTCTTTCATAACAAACATCTCAGAGAAAGCATTTTACAGTTATACTGAGCCCTTAACAGAATGACCAGTGTCCATCCTTCTCTCCCAGGAAATGACCCCACCTTGGATATAGTTGCATTCATAGATTTCTCTTTCTGAGGATGTTGAATTTCTCTGCTATTGCTGTAACTCTGCAAGGCCCTCCTAAAGAGGGTGAGTAAACCAGCTCAGTTTCTCTCCTGGAAAATACTTTTTATAAGTTCTCAACTATTGTATTTAGATTTACAGTATCCCTTTTAATAACAAATACAACATACTGTAAAAGTTTTTAAAGAGGACTTCTGGTCCTGATAGGTTAATAGTAGCATTGCCTGTTTGCTTTGTCAAATAATATTTCTATTGCCAATCATATAACCCACACTTATATAACGTTTTTTTGTTGTTGTTGAGAAGTGCTTTAACAGCACCTGCCAATTAACCCATTTATGCTTGTGTCTGGCAACTTTTCACTTCCCAATATCTCTACCTGCTTCTCCTGTTCAGGGTCACGGGCTGCTGCTTATACCAGCGGTACTCTGTAGTGGACACAAAGGCACGGTGAGAAGCCCAGAATAAACAAGATTTGTTTATTCTTTGATCAAAGGAGAGAAACAGTACAAGTCAAACGACAACCAAACCCAGAAATGGGTACCGCCCTGAGAAACTTACTTGGAACTTATTCTTTTTTTTTTTTTTTTTTTTTTTTTCTTCCCTTTCTTGTCAGTGTGGACATCGTGCACACGCTGTATGTACGATGCACCGAAATTAGTCTCTGCTTTTAACCCATCAACTAGTTTCACTAGTGAGCAGTGGGGCTGCTAGCAGGGCAGCGCCCCGGGGAGCAATTGGGAGTTAAGGGCCTTGCTCAGGGGCCCCCAGTGATTTACCATTGTGGGCAGCCCCGGGCTTGAACCTGGGTCCTCCACGCCCAACACCACTGTAACCACTAGGCCACCACTCCCCTTTGCTGCTGAGAACTGTTAAGGCAGAAGCTGGTTTAGATCGGCTCTTATCAGGATCTGCAGCTGGGTGCATTTGTCCTTGATGGAAAGGAGTCTGCATAGCCAAGGTTACTCTAGTTAAGAAGAACAAGCTTCTTCAACAAAGCCCCAGTGTGGCTAAGGCTAGAAAACACTTTAAGAAAAGGACAAGCTGTACTTTTTTATGGTCAAGCACACAGCAAGAATATATACTAAAACTTTCCGTAACCACACCCAGCACAGTTCACCTGCCCAATGAAGGCCCACACACAGACCCAGTGTGTGATGAAACTGGCGTGCACACAGAAAAACCACACAGGCACAGGGAGAACATGCAAACACTACGAAGAAAGACTCCTGCCAGGATTTGAACCAAGAACCTTCTGCTGTGAGGACACAGAGCTAACCACGAAGCCACTATGCTGCCTCTGATCATGTAAAACTACTGAGGTCTGTTGTCTGGAGTTTTGCAGCGGTAGAAATCCAGATTTCCTTTTTCTAATGAGGTAGTGTTAACTATCTTTAAAAAACAAAAAAATGTACATGCAAGTTTTAAAGCCGTGTATAAGTATAACTGCTTCTTATAAATGTCAGTCATTGTGAAATTGGGGGGGTGTGAACAGAAATAATCAACTCTTTAAGTTCAGAGCAAAGGGCGAAAAAAATCCGCTAACAGAAAAGAACAGCCGGCGAAAGCCTAACACGCTGCATGAGCCAACTATCAGCTTATGCCATGAAACTGAGCTGTGAACAAATATTTCTTAACTTAAAGTCTCATTTGCAGCACCTTCCAGCAAATTCAGAGCAGCCACTGTGATGCAGGACACATGGCTGTCTCCAACCTGTCCTCTCATTCCCAAACTGGTTGAAGCACATGGCAATTAAATTGAATTGAACTGATAAGATAAATAAATGGGAGTAGGCTATAAAAAGAATAAAAACTTTATTAATCCTTGAAAGAGATTTCATTGTTGCTGTAGTCATTTTGTAATGATTTGGGTCCCTGTACAGAGACCTAACAGAGACCTGACATGCTCTACCTGAGTCATTGTACAGGTTTGTTGCTGTGGACAGGAAGGGTCCCCTGTATCAGTCTGGAGGATCTCCTGTATCAGTCTGAAGGATCTCCTGTATCAGTCTGGAGGATCCCCTGTATCAGTCTGGAGGATCCCCTGTATCAGTCTGAAGGATCCCCTGTATCAGTCTGGAGGATCCCCTGTATCAGTCTGGAGGATCCCCTGTATCAGTCTGGAGGATCCCCTGTATCAGTCTGAAGGATCCCCTGTATCAGTCTGGAGGATCCCCTGTATCAGTCTGGAGGATCCCCTGTATCAGTCTGGAGGATCCCCTGTATCAGTCTGAAGGATCCCCTGTATCAGTCTGGAGGATCCCCTGTATCAGTCTGGAGGATCCCCTGTATCAGTCTGAAGGATCCCCTGTATCAGTCTGGAGGATCCCCTGTATCAGTCTGGAGGATCCCCTGTATCAGTCTGGAGGATCCCCTGTATCAGTCTGAAGGATCTCCTGTATCAGTCTGAAGGATCTCCTGTATCAGTCTGAAAGATCCCCTGTATCAGTCTGAAGGATCTCCTGTATCAGTCTGAAGGATCTCCTGTAGCAGTCTGAAAGATCCCCTGTATCAGTCTGGAGGATCTCATGTATCAGTCTGAAGGATCTCCTGTATCAGTCTGAAGGATCTCCTGTAGCAGTCTGAAAGATCCCCTGTATCAGTCTGGAGGATCCCCTGTATCAGTCTGGAGGATCTCATGTATCAGTCTGAAGGATCTCCTGTATCAGTCTGGAGGATCCCCTGTAGCAGTCTGAAGAATCTCCTGTAGCAATTTGGATTTCCTCTTGTGATGATCTTGTGATGTACAGCATGAAGAGGAATGGTGAGAGTACAGTTCCCTGTGGTGCTCCTCTGCTGCTGACACACAACCATCCAGACTCACAAACTAGTCTGGTTGTCAGGTGGTCAGTAGTCCAGGTGATTGTGGGGACGTCCACCTGTGTCTTCTGGAGTTTCTGACATAGTAATGAAGGCTGGATGGTGTTGAATCATCACAGCCCTGCTGCTTTATCCAGGAGACTGTTTGGTGAAGCAGGTGTATGACGGCATCTTCAACTCCAACCCCACGATGATGAGCAAACTGCAGTGGGTCCTGGAAGGTGCTTGTTTGTTTATTCAGGTGGACCAATAAAAGTTTCTCCAGGACCTTCATGATGTGAGATGTTTGGACTACAGGTCTATAGTCATTTGGAGAAGATGGATGAGGTCTTTTTTGGACTGGAACAAGCCAGGATGTCTTCCACAGCACTGGAACCTGGTCCTGGCTCCTGGGTGAAGAGGTGCTGCAGAATCCCACACAGCTGCTCCAAACAGGCTTTCAGGACTCTGGGGCTGACGCCATCTGGACCTGCAGCCTTGTTCCTGTTCAGCCTCTCTCTCTTCACCTCAGACAGGCAGGGGGAGGTGGAGGGGGGCC
>CM026214.1:26792463-26937463 GCA_014839995.1 Xenentodon cancila
GAGCAATTTTGGCCATAATAAGCGTATCATCTGGGTACCCTGAGAGGTAACATTTATAAATCTGCATTTTACTGAGGATTAAAGGAGGTGGAGCTCAGAGTTAGAGGTTTACATCTTGGTTCAAAATACATTTTCACAATCATTACCAAATCATAATTGCCTTCTTAGAGAGCAATAATAATTATTGTTGTTTTATTGGCTTTGTATTAGTGCTAATAGTAGTAACTGTACAACTTTGGAATGAGTTGAAGTGTTTGTTGAAGTGCCTTGAGCTGTCATTTGTCTTGATTTGGTGTTATATAAATAAAACTAAATTGAATTGAATTGGAACGCATAGAAGTATCATAGGAGGAAATCTGAATGTAGCCCCGTGTCTTCATAGCCTCCCCATGCTGCATCACGCATGTTTCCATGATCCTTTTCAAAGGGACCAATGTCTTTTTCTTTGTGTTCTCAGCATAATGATTCAACAAAGTGGGGATGATGGCAGATGCTCTTTTCTGTTTTCTTCTTTAATGTATTAATGCTGTTGTGTGGTGAGTAAAAGAAAATGGGATAAAGACGTAACATGTTCTCAGTTTCTTAACTCAGAGCATCAGACTAGTCTCTTTGAAGTGCAGTAACCATGCCGTATCGTTGATTAGGGCAGACGGCAGGGACAGAGGGTCTCTGATGCAGTTTTTGGTAAGATGGGATTTACAGCGATGCATTAACTATTATGCTGGACAAGACAGACATTTTATTTTTATTCATTTTTAAATTTTTTGGCCACAGTCATTCACGAGTTTAGACATGTGATTAGCTGGGTGATTTAATGTTGGAAAGCCTGTTTATTTCCTTTTTTATGGTGCCACATTAGAAAAGAACAAGTTTTTGTGGGTTGTACCCATGAAAAATGTGACAAATCTTCTCTGCAAATGCCAAACAGCTTATTTTGCTGTTGCTACTGACTCTTGTTTTGAGCTTCTGGTTCCCCCAGGTGCTGCTAATCAGGTGCCTGATTGGCAGCACCTGTGAGCATGGCCCCTGCAACAGTGGTCAGTAGGTGTCTGCTCCAACAATCAGCATGCCACGTTTGATTGATCTGGATTGGGTCCGTGCCACAGGGCAACTTCAAGCTGGTGTTCTGCAAAACCAAGTTGCTGCCTCGTTTGGAGGGACCCTTGTATCATCACCAAACTGAAGGTCAAGTTCCATATACTGGGGGATGTCAGAGCAGGCTGTGAAGTGGCCAAGAAGATGACACCCCAAGAACACCATTTCCTCACCTTGTCAGCCCTTAGGTACCATATGCTGTCTTTTATATATTTGCAGTCAAGGTTTGCAGGACAATATGGCCAATGGCTTTCTGCCCAGACAATCCAGAACAGACTGCACATAGCCAAGCTTTGGTCTCATAGAGTGCCAGGAGGCCTGCCATGACTGCCCTTCACCGTCAGGCCCGATTGTAGGGTCAAAGTGTGGAGAAGACGCAGATAACTATATGCTTATTGCTGCACCGACAGAGTAACATCTTTTGAGGGAGGCAGTGTGGTGGTGTGGGGGGGCGTCTCCCTCACTGGAAAAACGAGGCTCATTATCATTGGAGGAATCTCAATGCAGAGAGATGTGGAGATGAGATCCTGCACCCAGTGGCAATGCCACATCACCTCAGTCTGAGACCAAACCCTATCCACCAAGATGACAACACCTGCCCCCACAGAGCGGGTTTATCCAAGACCATCTCCAGAATCTGGGAGTGGAGAGGATGGAAGACCAACCAGCAGACCTGAACTCAACTCCATTGAACACCTGTGGGATCAGCTTGGGGGCGTCGTTCGTGCCAGAGTGACCACCACAACCACGGTGACAAATGCTGGTTGAAGAATGGGAGGCCGTCCCACAGCAGCGGGGCCGGGCCGGTGAGCGGCGGCGGGGCCGGGCCGGTGAGCGGCATGAGGAGGTAGCAGACTGTTGTGGTTGTGTTTGGTTCCTCCACCTGCTACTGAGGCTCCTGTCTGGTAAATGGATCACTTGGCATGTGTTGTTTTGTCAAACTTCAACCATCAAGTCCACCAAACAAGAGTCAATGGCAAAATAAGTTGTTTGGCACTGGCAGAGAGGATTTGGCAAATGTTTCATAGGTCCAACCCACATTCTGCGCTCTGTAGCTCCTCCCACAAATGCACGTTCCTGACAAATGTTTTACCATTTAAAAGAGACATAAACAGGCTTTTCCAACACTGTGAGATTTATTGCCAAGAAGCATCGTTACAACAAAGAAATAATCCGCCAAACACAAATTTTCTAAGGCGTCCTAAGTTTATGTTTGTTACTCCATGACTATTTTCTAATCAGTCCAGTCCACCTTGGTTTTTACATACATACTGCATTTTTAGATACCTTGCCCTCAAGCTTTGGTTTCTTTGTCTTATTAAATTAAATTAAATATTAAAGTGAAAGTTATTTATTTATTGTATTGTATTGTGCAGATCTTTCATAAGGTCTCAGCAATTAAAACAAGGTGAGTTATGGATTTGGGTCTTCGCCAACACCTTGATTGTTTGGGTTTTTTTTTTACAGCCTTTTATAGTAGATTTGGTGTATTTGGGATTATGTTCCTGTTGCATGACCCAATTTCAGCTGGGGTTAGACAGTCAGGTAGATGGCCCACATTTGACTCTAAAATACTTTGTATGCAACAGGGTTTGAGAGAAATGGGTTTTCTCCTGGCACCAGGACCAGCAACATTGGTTAGTCCTTTTCTACTCTAACTGTACTGATATAAACTTTAATAATTAATGTATTCAGTGAACTTTATAAATCACGACTCTTGGGTTTTTTATGGGTATTGCACTGTCTGGCCTTGGAGTGAATTTGCTGGGACGTCCACTTCTGGAAAGACTGAATGCTTGTAAACTTGTAAAGAACCTTTGTCACGATAGAGCACTGGACTCCAAACTGTTTAAAAACATTTTTTGATAACCCTTTCCAGACAAAAGTGCTACAACAATTGTTTCTACAAGATCACAGCCTTTGACTCTCCTTTTGAGACTGTGTTTTAACTCACCTGCAGAAACCCAACAAAATGTTTGTTTATATGGAGGTGATTATCCTTGCTATAGATCAATAAATTAAATGCAAATTATTAACAACACCTGGCTACTGTTGCCATCTTACACTTTAGTTATCATCTTACGCTGATGACTAAATAATGACATTGCATTTTGTTGATGTGAGGTTGTAATTGTTTAATTTTAACAGCTGCTAAGGAGCAGATGGGGGTTTTCTTTTTCTTTTTAACACTGACACCTGTAGACATTAAAAAAAAGTAAAGTATTAAAATAGATGTTAAGAGAAGTCCGTGTATAGCCTGAGATTTTGTGAGTTTGTGACCTCAGGGAGCTGTATCATCTTGGTCAATCGAAGGAGAAAATGTTTTACGTTCCACATAATGTGGCGATGTCATATATTTTCTATCCTTATACACAGTTGTCTCTTGCTGTGTCATCTCTGCCTACGTTTCTCTTCCTCCTCCAGTCCCCCCAGTCTTTCAAACACTTAAACTCACTCACACAAAAGCTTTGGTCCGTCTCCTTTTTCTCGCTTGCTCCTTATACAACTGTCTCACAACTGTCGTACCTCTCACAACAAAAATATCTATTGCATTCCTGTCATTCCCTCCTTCTATATTTTCTCTCACTCAGTTTTGGTCTTTTCTGCCTCTCTTGTCTTTTTTGTTTCTTAGCTGTCTAATAAGCATTCAGTCGTGGTACCTTTCCATCCCTCACTCCCACATGCACCCACTCCCCTTCCATATCACTCCAGCCTACCATTGTCTCTTAGCAACCTAACTTTACTAGTAGTAGTAAAAATCAGTCTGGATCTCCCCTCCGCATACACAATATCCTACATCTTCCATTCAAATCCTTGTGAGTCAATGGTATCTTTCCATAAAATAATATGCAGATATAGATCCAGCAATGAGAAATTATTTACTTTGGTTTTAAGATAGATGTCAGCATCTATTCTTTATGAATTAACATAACTGGTGCATAGTTTGAATTCAGTTGCAAGAAGAACAGAATGTGTATGTTCAATGTCATTATTTTCTTTCATTTTCCTTTTTTCAATGAAGTGTACCTCAAATGAGGCAAAACATAAATTATTTGAAGACTGGATTTAACTACTACCAGATTTAGAACACTTAATCCCTCCTCCAGCTTTTCCCAAAATAAGAAATGTAGATCTTCAGAAAATGTTGACATTTAATTATCATAAATAGTCTCCTACTGAGATGAGCTGGAATTCAGCAAATGCTTTGTGGATGTGTGAAGATGCGTCAATGCAACATCGTCACACGTAATGTGTTTATGATCAAAGCGCATTGGGTGCCTTGAAAAACATTCACTTCTATTATTATGATCCTTATCCCAAACAAACCCAAAACCAAACATATATAAAATGATAATGTAAAAATTGTTTGACGTGTGAAAGTTTTGCATATACTTTTAAAAGTAAGGGAAATGAAAATTAAAATAGTTTTTTAACTACTTTATTTTATATTTTCTTATTTCTTTATATTTCAGTTAACTAAAATGGGCCAAACACAGACACTGTCTTAAGTGGAAATAGTTGTATTCCTCTATTTTTTTCTTTGAAATGCCACTGGAGTTTTGCTTCAAATAAAAGTAAAGTAACACTCATCAAGTGAGCTGTTTTCTTATGAAACTGGAATAATCTTGTTCTACCAAATTCAGAAAACCAAGTATTTTTGAGATCAATAGGCAAATGTGTCATCTAAACTGCAACCTTTCCGGTCCTTTTGGTCTCGGCCACATGGTAGGTCAGCCCCCTCCGTCCTCACCTGTTAGGTGAGCTTGCCACGCTCAAGCTAAACGTGCTGATAACCATCGGAATCTTTTTTTCATGTTTAACCAGAAATGTTGGCTTTTTTATGCTTACTTTGTTTTTTGCATTTTCTGTTTTTCTTTTTTCAATACATGACACAATTTTCTGAGGTAATGAAATGTTATCGTCGAAATACGACAAAATATACTTCTGCTCGAAACAGCTGGTTTTTAATGACTACGGTCAGCCAATCCACTCCGCCCACACCCGCCTTCAGCGGGAGGTGCAGCTTTACACCACCAGTACAGGAGGATGTGATGTTGGATAGATGCAAATACTGCGAAGCTGGATAATAATACTTTGATCTGGGTCTGTGGTGCCAGTTTCCTACAAATCTGAACAGCTCACTGAATGACATGTTTTCAGTAGATGACCAGAAGAAAAGTGACAGAGTCGTGCTAAGCCATTTTGATTGTGAACCAATTAAAGCAACACAAGAACAAAAAGAAAGATAAAAAATAATAAAGTAAAAATATATTATTCCTTTATTTTTGTCCCTTTTTTTATTTTTTCTACTACCCACATGATGAGACGGCTTTCAGCTTTTATGCTCCTCACCTGTAGAACAAAGTCCCAGAATGCATCAGGGCTGCAGAAACTTTCAGTTACTTTAAGTCGAGGTTAAAACCTTTTTAATTTACTGCTGCATTTCAGTAATCTCCCACAATGCACTACAAAGTGCATTGCTTGCATCTCATTTGTTTTAATCTTTTTTATTTGTGTCTATCTTTAATTCCTGCTTTTAAAACTCTTTTACTTTTAATGCATTTTTTTAAGAAATCTTTTTATGTAAAGCACTAAAAAATTGTCTTGTACACTAAATATGCTACACAAATGAACCTGCCTTTCCTTGCTTTGCCTTTTCAATATTTTGCCATGGAATTCATTTTTACAGACATGCATATCTGCACTGTGAAGAGAGCATGAGAAGGGATGCAAGCATTTCCCGAGGCTTATAGCGACCTTTAAAGAAATGTAAAATTAGGCTGAGCAGATAGATCTGGACTGGTGTTTGGATTTGCTTCTACAATCAAATGTCTATTGGCATCTTAGATTGTGCAGAATGTAAGGTCCATAATGGTAACAAAAATAAGGAGAATTATCCATTCATTCATTTTTAGCCCAGCTTAATCTGCCCCGTGCTGGTAACAGGGGTCTGATGGAGCTTGTCACAGCTCACCACTGTTAAAAAAGACCCTGGACAGGCCACGTATAGACAAACCACCATACATGCGCACACCTAGGCAAAGGCTTTCATTCTTCTGTCCCCTTTAAAAACCTAAGTTAAGAACATGCTCGTTGATTTTATCGCATTGGCTCAGAAAGAACCCAGAATCTGCAGATCTGGTTTTATACCTTCTTTTATGTATTAACCTTTTTATGTATTTAAAGGTTGGCTTCGGAACAGTCTTTTGTATCCTTTTTTCACACTCATCAACAAGAGATTGACACCCTTGAAAGATTGTCCCTCCATTAGGTGTCTAAATATATGTTGTGAAGTATCCGGTCTTGTGATCCCATCTGAAGATGGAGTATTTGGTCCTGTGATCCCACCTGAAGACGTAGTATTTGGTCCTGTGATCCCACCTGAAGACGTAGTATTTGGTCCTGTGATCCCATCTGAAGATGTAGTATCCGGTCTGTGATCCCATCTGAAGATGTAGTATCCGGTCTTGTGATCCCATCTGAAGATATAGTATCCAGTCTTGTGATCCTATCTGAAGATTTAGTATCCAGTCTTGTGATCCTATCTGAAGATGTAGTATCCAGTCTTGTGATCCTATCTGAAGATTTAGTATCCGGTCTGTGATCCCATCTGAAGATGTAGTATCTGGTCTTGTGATCCCATCTGATAAAGTTTTATCCGGTCTGTGATCCCATCTGAAGATGTAGTATCCGGTCCTGTGATCCCATCTGAAGATATAGTATCTGGTCTTGTGATCCCATGTGATAAAGTTTTATCCAGTCTTGTGATCCCATCTGAAGATGTAGTATCTGGTTTTGTGATTCCATCTGACGATATAGTACGGGCAATTTACAATAACCAATCAACCTAGTATGCATGTTTTTGGACTGTGGGAGGAAGCCGGAGTACCCGGAGAACCCACGCAAGCACGGGGAGAACATGCAAACTCCACACAGAGCCGGGAATCAAACCAGGAACCATCTTGCTGTGAGGCAACAGTGCTGACCACCAAGCCACCGTGCTGCCCATTCAACTTAACGTGTGTTTTTTAATCACCACACTACAAAGCTGCCAGCATTTCTTTTATTACCATATTAACAATAATGAAATAAATTATAGTAATAAAAATACACATTGTATCAACAACCAAGATGAGGCTTTAAATTTACTAAATTTAAATAATCTAACAGAAAAAAAAAACATAAGTAGTTAAATCAAATGAAATGATTCATGAAAAAACTCAACTCCTGATTCAGAGATTGCAACAAAAAAAATGTAACCATGATCATAAATCAGGTAGATATTGGGCTAATAAAATCAAATGAAATTCAATTTAATTCAATTTTATTTTATTTATACAGCGTCTATTACAACACAAGTTGTCTCCAGGATCTTTCCAGAGACCAGAACACGACCCCCGAGCAGTTATTACATAAACAACTGCAGGTAAAAACTTCCCTTTAAGAGGGAAGAAACCTGGACCAGGACCTGGATCATGAGGGGGGACCGTCCTGCCGAAGGCCAGCTGGGTACAACAGGGAAAAGGGAGATCAGAAAGAGGAAATGAAGAAGAGAGCAGAGACACAGACACACCGTCAAAGGTACAAAAGACCACATACATCAGTACAACTATAACAGAACTGAGACTTCCATGTATATGTGACTGACACCTGGTTCGTTGGTGGACTACAGAGACCACTATCTAAACAGGTGTAGACAGCAGACACTGGGTGGTCAGAAGGTGGGACTGCAGGTCAGGATGTCAGCAGGTATCGAACAGAGACATCTACACAGACAAGTGGAGGTGAACACTGGGATGGTCAGAGGTGGGACTGCAGGTCAGCAAGCAGCTCCTGAGGTTCTGGTCTGCAAACATGTACAGAAGAGAAAAGGAGGAGGCAGACCAGCACAACAAACTACAAGAACAATGGAGCACAATTATACTTATGAGATACTTCTAATAAATAACTGAGGATTGAGGTGAAGATCCCTGCATGTAAACTTAAAACACTATTTGCCAGGCCCTGAGCAGCTCAGTGGGTTGAGTGGGTGCCATTACCCAGGCTATTGCCCTCGTGCAGGCAGCACACTTTCAAATCCTGGGCTGTTGTTCTTTCCTGCGTGTCTTCCCCCCTCTGTCCCTGTCCACCTACTTTGAATAAAGGCCACTAGTGCCACTAAAAAAAAGTTAATGTTCATTTCTGTGAAATCATGTCGGTTTTAAACACACAAGCAACTGGTCAAAATAGATAAAAATTATATTTAATTAATTCAAATCAATAAGGCTCACAGCAAAGTAATTCTAAACAATACATATGATACACATATGTAGGATTCCCTACACAAATGTTTAAAATAACTGAATTTCTAAAAAAAAAAAAAAAACAATTTTACAAACAAACACTTAGATGTAAAAAAAATTTAAACTACAATGGAAGATTTTATAAGCATCATAGAAATTGAATAACACTTTTCAGAAAAGAGGATTTTAAAAAGAAAAACCCTTTTTTTTCACTTACAAAATAGGAATGTTCCATGTCTGCTGGGAAAGCTAAGGAAAGATGGAAAAGCCTTAGTTCAGCCCTCTTTCATAATGTAGTTAACACAGTCTCTGACATTAAATTATACAAGCATAACAAATACCAACTAGAGCCAGAAAGTTGCATTGAGGAATGTGAAGGGGGGTACGGTGGAATAAGCAACCCCGACCTTCCACTCCTTAACTTGCGTCACAAATGATACACATATAAATCTCTGCATCAATACATCAATACATAAGAGTATTTTAATAAACTTAAAGACTTATTTGTGGCAGAAGAAGTGAAATGATTACCCTTCATGTGACAAATATATAAGATGGATTCCAATCATCTCCAAAATGATGTATTTCCTAATCAAAGGAGAAAATAATTGATTTTATTCACCCGATCCCAAAACAACTGAATACAGATGAAGGGATCCATAGTAGGCGAAAGGCAGGGGTCCACCTGGACAGGTCGCCAGTCCACCACAGGGCCACATTCAAAGACGGACAACCATGCACACTCACATTCATACCTACGGGCAATTTGGACGTATCAATTAACCTAGTATGCATGTTTTTGGACTGTGGGAAGAAGCCAGAGTACCCGGAGGGAACCCACACAAGCACGGGGAGTGACGGGATCCAATCTTTCCTTTTAGTTATGTCTGCTCTCCCTACCAAAAATAAAAATATCAGATCTAAAGTATATCAATATTATTTTAACTTACACTAATGCCAGAGATTAACTCTTTCCAAAGCTTGAAAGTCAAGCTGTATAATTAAATGCTGGTATTGGAAGATTTTGGAATGCGTGTTCATGTATTATTTGTTCAAGGCTGGAGGACGTTGTGGTGGTTTGCTGCCATCTGGCGGAGGATAAAAGCACTACAAACACGCTCTGTTGGAGAATCATCGGTGCAGGATCCTGACGTGCTCGCCAAACACTGAAGCGCTTTAACTGCTGTTTTTGAGGCTGACATGTCTAATCACACCACGGATCACTCCAAGATCCAATCACTTTGACTTCGATAGAGGAGTTTCTATGAGTAATGCGTGTTATCAGCTTCTTCTGGGCTTCATGTCTTGTAAGACACTGCTTAAACTTTGGCATAAATTCCTGCTGGAATAGTTTGCTTTATTACATCAACTAAATTTATTGATTTAGTTCCACAGGAGCTTAAGGATTGTGTTTGTCAAACCTTTTTAGCAGAACACTGTGGAGTTTCGAGGTGTAAGTGTAGAGGTGCATCCAACTTGCACGTCTATCCGTGGAAATAGCGCTCCAGTTAAAGAAAAACATAACAAATAGAGAGAGAGAGGAAGAAAGACCCTCCACCCAGTGATAGAGGTCATTTAAACCGAGGTGCCGTAAAGAAAGAAAATATTCTGTTTGTGGTCTGTTCTGTTGGGAGGCTACAGATGTCACAGGGACCAGCAAGGCCAGGAAAGATATCCAGTTAGTGCTGGGTCTTCTGTCAACAAAGCATCCGGGAGATGAACAAAAAAGGATGAGACTTAAAGCTAGAACTAAAAAACAAGATTTAAAAATAACTTTTTTCCTTAATTGTGGGTTATTTAAAGTTTGTTGGCCAGCACACTTTGCACTCTTTTTGTAACTAAATCAATCTGCAAAGACAAATAACATTCAAAGGCCCACTTATTCACACATTCTTTTATTGTTTTTTACAGCTCGGAACAACTAGCATTTCTACGCACGGATTCATTCTGCTCACGTTTCATGAATGAAGCCGTGTTTGGAGACCAGACGGTTTTTTATCTGTCCTGTTTTTCACACACACCCACTCAAAGATCCACACATGACGGATCCTGACTGAACCCAGATATTCTGTGGCTGTAGTGATTATTTGAGGCATTTAGCAGTTCATTTTCTCTGCTACCTCACTGAACAATCCAGGTTACGCAGCTTCTTATCTGCTGCAGAACTACAGTCCCCTGCTGAAAAAGTTGCTAATAAAAGTTGTAAATAAAAACTAAGTGTAAATAGTCTACAAATCAAATAACATTGACTTTTGAAATGTTTACTAATTAACTTTTGACAATCAAAAGACACAGTCTAGTTCACCTGTGAAAATGAAAGAAGCCATGTTTCCATTAGTAATAATAATAATAATAATAAAGAAACAACAGTTTCCCCCCGACGATGTTACCCCCGATTCAAGGTAGGTTCGTGGACGTGAACAAATCCGTTGCTTTGCAGATGCACTTTTATTATGCTTCGTTAAACTAAGCAGCTATGCCCTTCACCTACATGTGTCTTGATAGCTCCGGCCAAGCAGCTGAAGGATGTTAGTTTCTCTGTGCTTTGACGTTGGGCCCATTTTGGTAGTTGACCAAGAGACAGGCTACCGTGTAAAGCTGGTTGATGCTGCCAGACAGAGAAAATGGGATGACTGTGGAGAATATCTCGTGCTCCTTCACTCTTTGAACGAGGCTGTCAACATGGCCTCTCAGCCTCGCCACAGACTGGGTCTTCAGGAGCTCCGGCTCCGACAGCAGAGCTCTCCTTGGCAGGAAGCTAGCTATGTGGACCTTGCAAGGCACACACCCTTTCACGTGGAAACCCTTGTCTGCCACGAGGGCCATTGTTGGTTTTAGGAGCGATAAAATGCCAGACTGCTTCAGAATCTCTCTGTCGCTTATAGTACCTTCATAAAGTGATGACACAAAGGTTACTGCGCCATGAGGGGCCATCCCAACCAATCCTCTGAACGTGCAGTTTGACTCAAAGCTAGAGAATGCTTCACTCTGAAGGTGACGAGGGTTTGGTGTTTGGCAATGCATTTCGATACATTTCAAGATCACATGTGTATCTGGGAACTGCTCAAAAACATCTGGCAGGTGAGCGCTGACGGCCTCCTCATCCAGCCAGATGCTCACACCTCCCAGTAAGGTATAAAGAAAGTTGGCCCAAGTGTTGATGATCCTGGTTACGGTTGACTGGTGGATTCTGAATCTATGGGCCAGGTCCTTTGGCATCAGACCCAACGACAAGTAGATCATGAACAGAAAGAACTGATCAATGGGCTGCAGTGACTGTGGAAACCAAAACAGAAAAAAGAAATCGGCTTCACTGATTTATTACATAAAACCTGGAAAAACAAACGATGATAAAAGATTTACCATTCTGGTGACGGCGTAAGGGCCCTCATCAGTTTCATTTACAGAGCATGCTCTTGTTACATAATTGATGTTGCGTGTGGCTGGCTCGATCTGCCTCCAAAAGGCCATCAGGTGGGCGTGACTGGCAAACCTGCCAAGCAGCATTTTGTTATATTAGTATGTGAAGTGTACAAAAGACAGATTTTTTTAGTATGTCAGGAAATATAACAGGTATTAGCAAAACATGAAACAATTAAATAACCAAAATAAATAAAAAAAATAAGTAGAAAATGTCTCAAATACACATTATATAAGAAAGTGTCAAGGTGAATGAGTAGGCGTCACGTTCAAGTGTTACATAAGTATAAAGGCACATAATACAGAAAATCTGCGCCAAAGTGAACCAATAAAGGCTTCAACATTGAATCAGAGAGATGGAATATATATATATATATATATATATATATATAGAATATAATCACGTATTTAGATACCTGGACAGGACCACGCCCTGCCGGCTGTAAACAGTAACCCACACAGGGGAGCTGATATTTACAGTAAGAAATGGCATACATGCACAAATACAGGCCTTTAGTCTTTAATTCTTTTTTTTTTTTTTACTTTTTTCCTTAGGCATATTTATGTACAATGCATATTTATAATTTTTACTGAAAAAAATAATTATGTGCTGAGGTCCGGTTTTATTTTAGCTTTGCTGAAACCAAAGCAGGAAGAAGATTATAGATACAAACTAAAAAAATAAATAAATACACTAGTCAAAATATTATTGGATATAAAAATGTTATAGTAAACTAGTAATATAGGTAAAGACATTTTTAAACTCACCTTGTGTAAAACCTAATGTCGTCATCAGAGGCGGCAAACCGCTCTAAACAGAACCTGCTGTTGACGTGATCCAGGGACAAACCCGGTGCAGCAGGCTCGGTTTTTAGGCAGTAGTCGTGATCAGAGGAAAGGTTTGGTCGCGCTGTCTCTGTCCAAACCGGATTCTGTGAGGCTGGAGGGGTGAACTTGTTCCAGTGAAAAAGCACTGGTACAGCTCCATTCCTCAGGCGTCTGCGTCCATACGGAGTTGACGGCTGGATCAGGTCACAACTTTGGAAATGTAGGCTACACACTCTTGTGTAGTTTGTAAGCAGAAAATTCTCTCGTCTTATATTAATTAACCACTTCTTCCTTATCTCATTATCTTTAGGGAACGTGTGGAAACTGAGAACAGAGTTAAATTTAGCAGATGCTGTGCACTGGGGAACACAGCAGTGGTGGCTCGAAGTGCTCTCCCCACGCCTCTGAAACGACAGTTTAACACGTTTAGATGCCATGCTGACATCAGGTAAACATGCACACAGCTGAAGCCTTCAGATCAGGAAAGTAGGAAAAAACGTTGGACAGCTGCAACCGGCGGAAGTAATCGAGCGTCCTCAGACTTCACCGGACGTACGTCACTGGCAGCCGTACAACGAGGGACGATTTATGGACTGATAAAACGTTTGATGTAGTTATTGTTAATCATACTTATTCGTGTTTTACAAGTAATGAAGAAACACATAGTAGCTCATTCACGGAGTGTGTTAGTAGCACAATCACAAGTTGTAATAAACAACGTATTTGTACGTTTATGCAGCGTTTACAGGTGGACTGCCCTCAAATATCTGACGAGTGAGAAATATACTGCCATGCTAGACCGATCCGTTAAACTAACGTGTGTTTTTGGGTGAAAATGGGGAACAAATATGCGAAAAGCATTTTTAACCTCGAATATAGATGATTTTCTTTCTGGTTAGGGTGGCGGGAGTGTCTGGCGTTCATGTTCTCCTTAAATGCATACATAAACAAACATAAAGGATAAGTATCAGGCAGAAACTAATGCATAATATTTAATATTATACACTGCGTGTGGAAACCAAAGACATGATGATAACCTTGCGGGTACGCTGCGAGTGTGGACATTTCCGACAGCTTGTAAATGCAGCACACGCCTCCCGCGTGACCCGGATGAGCTTACGTTCAACGTTATTTCCCACAATTCCTTTCTCAGCCTCCCTCTTTCCGTGCTGCAGCGATGTCTAAGAGAGGTACGAAGCGCCGCGGCAAATCCATGTCCATCCGCTGTTTTTACGATCATCCGCAGTTCAGCATGTAGTGTCTGAGTGGAGGGAGGGGACCTGATGTAGTCCCGCGGCTCCGTTTGTAACTATCACAACTTTTACCTTCATAAACGGTAGTGTTGTCACAGGTTCGGGAGCCATGTTTGTCCTCGTCGTGGAGACGTGCCCGACAGACTGGATGGTCTCGAGACCCGGTTCAGACGTGCGTGTTTAAACGTTCCCGTGAAAACGACGTGCGTGTGCCGTCTAGCGGACCGGGCCGTCGCTGGAGCCGTTTTAGTCCCACTGCGAGCCGACACAGCCGTACGTGGCGCGTACAACGCGCGACCACGACGAATCCAGCGTGTGCGCGTACGGAGCGGTGGGGTCGGTGTGCGGGATGCCGCGATAAACCAGTTAGTAGTCGGAGCTGGACGCCGGTCAACGTTTGACAGTGTCTCGCTGCCGAGGAAAGTCCCCGCTGCTGAAGGCGGTTGAGTCGGTCCGAGGCCTTCGGGGAGAGGTGAGCGGGCGTTGAAGCAGCCGGCCTTCAGCTGCAAACCCCGGTACAAATACCTGTGATGGAGTTGGAGCTTGATGTAACTATTTACACCAGCTAAAGAGGTTTGCTCGAATCCAGATGTTTCTCTGAACTGAAAGGCCCATCTTGGCTCTTCTGCGTAACGATGTTGGAGAAACCGTTTCACCTGCTGTGGCTGCAGGTTTTACACGTTTGCCAGCTCTAAGGGAAGGTGTACTAGGTTAGAGGACCCCAGATTGACTCGTGTAATCTTTTTTGCGGCCCATGCTTGTTTTCTCTGTCATAATTTCTGACGAGTCCCATCGTTCGTCTCTCCGGATGTCCACGCCAGCTCTGAGAGCTGGCCTCGCTGCCGTTGTGCCTCGTGAGCCATAAAGAGATCCACCGTTGTCACAACGTATGACCAGGATGGTCATCCAAAATTCCTTCAGGAACTTTGCTGGAGACCATAGGAATATGAACTTTGACAGTTTTAAATAAATAAATAAAACACAAACTCCATGTGCTGCTGTAAATCTTGGGATGTTTCTGTTTGCTGCAGGACGCGGTGGCTCATCCGGAGCGAAGTTCCGCATCTCGCTGGGTCTCCCAGTGGGAGCGGTCATCAACTGCGCTGACAACACAGGTATGCCGCGATGCTCTTGTCGCACCTTAAATATTCACACGTTTGTGTTTAAGACCCATACAAATTTAAAGTTTCTGTAAAATGTCTGAAAGTTATTGCATGGTTGACAAAATAACAGCAGCAAACAGTTTGCTAGATTTCTGTTTTAGATCAGATCTGACCTGGTAGGAAAGTTGGGCTTAATAACTTATCAGACATTAATTTCCTATTGGGGATTAGTGTTTTTGAATTGGAATTGTGTACGTACTTCCATAGTCAATGAACTGCACAACTGCTTTTAATTTTATTCCCAAATTGCGTTTTTAGTTGCACATGTTCTCAGTGCAGCCCTCCTTCCAAAAGCACTTGCTTGGTCTGCTCGGTGGCTGGGTGAGTTGTCGTTGAAGGATATATCCAAGTCATCACTGTGGGTGAGACGGCAGTAGCTCACTTTGACTGACCGATCTCAATCAGGGATGAGACAAGCAGGCCAACGCATCCAAGTTCAGCAGGAAGGCGTCGGTGTTAACTAAACGTATTCTCTCGTCTGCAACACTTTGGTTTTTTTTTGTTTTTTTTTTACTTTCACGGCTCTCTGTCCCACAGGTGCCAAGAACCTGTACATAATCTCTGTGAAGGGCATCAAGGGGCGTCTGAACCGTCTGCCTGCTGCAGGAGTAGGCGACATGGTCATGGCCACAGTTAAGAAAGGCAAGCCAGAACTCAGGAAGAAGGGTAGGTGGAGAACACCGTCACTGTGCACGTTAATGTAGTCGTGGGGAGAAACCCGCACACTAACAGGTTTGCATTGAAAATGAGTTGAGGGGACATAGAAAAGAGAGAGAATTGGACCAGTTGTTAGTTTTCAGCTCATTCTTGCAGGTTTTTTCTTGAGAAGCTTCACTGACATAGTGAATTATTTTTAGATGGATTGTGCATTCTTCTAAAAACTTTCTAAAAAATGTTTCCAGGTGTCTTTCATGTAAAATAAGTAACAAATGGGTCCTGCTCAGTGTGCATTTGTTACATGAAGGCACAACCTAAAAACCACTGCACTGTAAAAATATACACTCACTTTGTTACCCGCTAGAAACCAAGTGAACGTATCTAAAGCGCATATTACTTGTCTGTATCTCAGCGGAGAAAGCAGTGTTTCACTGGACCTCAACCTCAGCAGTGTGGTGTTATTTTGTAGATGTCTTTCACAGTATGCAGGCTGGAAGAAATGGATCCAAGCTGGGGTGCAGGGACTCCATGGATGGCCTGGCTGAAAAACCAACATGGCCCTTTGTTGCATGTTCAGTTCTTTAAAAAATTCACCATGCGTCTTGATTTTTTATTTTTTTTCTTCCCTTTCTTGTCAGTGTGGACATCGTGCACACGCTGTATGTACGATGCACTGAAATTAGTCTCTGCTTTTAACCCATCAACTAGTTTCACTAGTGAGCAGTGGGGCTGCTAGCAGGGCAGCGCCCCGGGGAGCAACTGGGAGTTAAGGGCCTTGCTCAGGGGCCCCCAGTGATTTACCATTGTGGGCAGCCCTGGGCTTGAACCTGGGTCCTCCACGCCCAAGCCCACCCTGATGAGAGCCCACCACTGGAACCACTAGGCCACCACTCCCCTTTTTTTTTTTTTTTTTTTAAACATTAAAATGTTCATATGTACGTGTTAATTTCACAAGAACGGTGCTGTGCTGCTTTGTGATGATCCTTCACCTCCCCCAGTGCATCCTGCGGTGGTGATACGGCAGCGGAAGTCGTACCGACGAAAAGATGGCGTGTTTCTCTATTTTGAAGACAATGCAGGTGTCATAGTAAACAACAAAGGAGAAATGAAAGGTGGGTCTGTTGTTGATCGGTTGTACGTGGGGTACACCCGTTTGCTGCTTACACTGAAAAGTACAGTTGCATTGGTACTGTGGCATAATGCACATGATTGCATTGCCCCAAGACAAATTAAGATATCCGCCGTTGTGTTTATTTCACTAGTTTGACCTTTAAACCAGCGGAGTTGAACTTATCCTAGGTCTGAGTGGGGTATTTTCCGTCTTGAACGCGTTTTCCCTTCCAAAAGCACTTGCTTGGTCTGCTCGGTGGCTGAGTGAGTTGTCGTAGAAGGATATATCCAAGTCATCACTGTGGGTGAGACGGCAGTGACCCACTGTGGCTGCCTGGTCTCAATCAGGGATGAGACAACGGAAATAATCTTAACCACCGAGACGGGTATATTTCGTGAAAAGGTTTACCTGAATTAAATTTCATCTTGCCATATTTTGCAGTTCTGTTAACGTATTCTGAATGTTGCGTTGGTTCGGCTGTTAAATCTTGGCATTACTGGGACTAAAACCATTTCCCTGTCTGTTTCTACAGGTTCAGCCATCACAGGTCCGGTTGCCAAAGAGTGTGCGGACCTGTGGCCCAGGATCGCCTCCAACGCCGGCAGCATAGCCTGAGCTGGACTTGAGACATTTTCAATAAAAACTGTTAATGGAGCTGCGTGTCCTGGTGGTGTCTTTACTGTTCGTGTAGGAAAGACTTTGTCATAGTTTCCAGTTCAGGTGCAGTCAGCTGGAGACGTGTTTGCAGCTCAGGTGTGTTCAGTCCGTTCTGTTATTGGCTTGCATACATGCCATCTGATGGCCCAGATAGTGTGGGCATCCCTGGACTCGGTGTGCAGATGGAGACCAGCAGGACTGGAGAGAAACCAGACGACCACCAGCATTCAACATGTTTTCCTTTTTCCACTGGCGCCTTCACCTCACCGCCTGGCGAGCCTCCACATCTTTCTGTATTAATCTAGATGAAAACCGTGTCTGCAGAGAATAAGATCGCTTCCTAAACTGCAGAAAGTGGCAGGTTCATGTGGTCAAAGCTGTCGTCGGGGCTGCTGTGTCTGGGTTTACCTAAAGGAGGGATGGGGAAATCAAACGTGCCGGTTCTGGCATCCACGTGGTATTCAGTGTGCTGCGGGACGGCTAATCCACCTACGGAAGAGGCCCGCGGGCACGCTGGACGTGGTAGAACAAGACCGGACACTTCGGAAAGTCTACTGTCTTGAGTAATATTTCATAGTAAAAATATTTTACCTGATTTTATGATTTACATTATCCTCAACAAGGAAGTTTGACGTGAGTTTTTAGAAGTCAGCGCGTTTAAAAAACAAACATTCATTTGGAAGTTGGCATACCAGTGAATATTTATCACTGAGGGAACTCACAGAAATCGCACGTTGTGAAGACAAATGGAGATGTTGGAATCGGTTGGACCTGCTTTATTTCAGTGGCTGAAGTGGAAATGCGCCCCGACGTTCGGAAGAGTTCAGCAGTGGTGAAGGACGTTTCTTCGCGTGCCCTCAGTTCGGACTTTTACGTCAGGAGTTCACTGGTTCAACCTTTTGTTAAAAGCTGTTTACAAGTTAGTCAATCGGCTGATTTAAAAAAAAAAAAGATTCAAATGGTCATTTCAGTTGTAAAGGGGGCAAGAACATTTAGATATTTTTGTTTTATTTAACTGTTGAACCCCCCCTCAGGAATCATTTCCCATTTAATGCCGTTGTAATCGCCACAGCCGCTTTCTGTTTCCAGAGAGGACCGACTGTCATTCCATCAAGTTTACTTTTGGTTTTCAGGAATCAACATCCATTACTCAAGTCAGAGAACTCTGGCTCGTCAGAATAGGGAACTTGGGTTGGTTTGTTTACATAAAATGAGCTTCTATGAGACATTTTTCCAACTGCTGCTCTAGTTCATGGGATCATATCCAGCCTGGGAGTAAATGGTCTTCCTCCTCCTCTCCCTCTGCTGTCTTCATCCCTGGCGGGCTCGGAGCTGGTGCTCAGTGTTGGGCCGGGTTGGAGGCGCTGTTCACAGGTAGCGTGGGGGTGTGTGTGCCAGGTTCCGTCCCGGTAGGTGCAGTAACACACCGTCTGCTCGTCGACGTTCACGCGCTCCCCCGCTGGGATCACCCTGCTCCCAGCAAAACAGTTGGGACCTACGGAGACACACAGTAACTACGTTTGTTCAGTTCTCCCTCTTGGAGCAGTTCTACGACGACAGGCTTCCACAGTCGGAGCAGGCAGGAGTTAGTCAGCACAGACGTCTTAGACCGGATCAATGAAAACGGCGAACAGCTTCCAACCCGTTACTCTTGGAACGACGACTGAATTCAAGAGTGTGGTTTGCCGTTGTTTCTCTCTCTTTTGGACACGAGTAATGTTTGTGGAGTATGTCTCTCATAAATTAAACATAAAGTCTCCATGCTCCTGTTTGTAGTTGTGTGAAAACTAGAACTTCTGTTTCAATTCAGAGGTTTTGTATTAGGACATAAAGGGAAAAATCTGCTCCATAACCAAGCCACAAGACTAAGGAAATGCAAAATTCAGCAAAATATTTTAAGGTTCCTCAGCTTTTACAATCAACATTCTTGTCAATTCAATTCTTGTTTTTAATTTACTCTGATGAAGGTCACGTACCTGCAAGCAGCTCAGATCCTGTAGCTACAAATCAAGTCCAACTCATAACCCCTAAACCACGGTGCTATCTCTTCATCCACCCATCCATCCATCCATCCATCCACCCACCCACCCATCCAGCCACCCACCCAGCCAGCCACCCAACCAGCCAGCCAGTCACCCATCCATCCATCCACCCAACCACCCACCCACCCAGCCATCCACCCAACCAACCACCCATCCATCAACCCAACCACCCACCCATCCATCCACCCAACCATCCATCCACCCACCCATCCATCCACCCAACCACCCAACCACCCATCCATCCACCCATCCATCCAAATATCAGATGAATCAGGCTGAATACTTGACAACCGTCTAAAGCCACTGAAACAGAGTTCTAAGGTCAAGGTGCATCACTGATTTCACCATCCAACTGTTTTTTTCCACTGTCCACTTTATTGTTGTCAATTCATGAAATATGTTCATTTGTCCTCTGTTAATCCTGATCTGAATGCTCTCTGGAAAAAATTGGAAAATGCTATATGGAAAAGTCACAATTCAACCTGACACCAAGATAGAGCAGTAGTTCACTAGGGAAGACCCGGGGAGCAGTAATTTACGCGGCAAGACCCGAAGAGCGGTAGATTACTCGGAAAGACCCGGAGAGCGGTAGATTACTCGGAAAGACCCGGGGAGCAGTAGAATACTCGGAAACACCCCGGGGAGTAGTAGTGTACATGGGAAGACCCGGGAGCAGTAGTTTACTCGGGAAGACCCGGGAGCAGTAATTTACTCTTGAAGACCCGGGAGCAGTAGTTTACTCAGGAAGGCCCGGGGAGCAGTACATTACTCGGGAAGACCCAGTGAAACCCAGGGAGCAGTAGTGTACATAGGAAGACCCGGGAGCAGTAGTTTACTCGGGAAGACCCGGAGAGCAGTAGTTTACCCGGGAAGACCCGGGAGCAGTAGTTTACCCGGGAAGACCCGGAGAGCAGTAGATTACTCGGGAAGACCCGGAGAGCAGTAGTTTACTCGGGAAGACCCGGAGAGCAGTAGTTTACTCGGGAGGACCCGAAGAGCAGTAGTTTACTCGGGAAGACCCGGAGAGCAGTAGTTTACTCGGGAAGACCCGGAGAGCGGTAGATTACTCTGAAAGACCCGGAGAGCGGTAGATTACTCGGGAAGACCCCGGGGAGCGGTAGATTACTCGAGAAGACCCCGGGGAGCGGTAGATTACTCGGAAAGACCCGGAGAGCGGTAGATTACTCGGAAAGACCCGGAGAGCGGTAGATTACTCGGAAAGACCCGGAGAGCGGTAGATTACTCGGGAAGACCCCGGGGAGCGGTAGATTACTCGAGAAGACCCGGGGAGCAGTAGATTACTCGGAAAGACCCCGGGGAGCAGTAGAATACTCGGAAAGACCCCGGGGAGCAGTAGATTACTCAGGAAGACCCGGAGAGCAGTAGATTACTCAGGAAGACCCGGGGAGCAGTAGATTACTCGGAAAGACCCGGAGAGCAGTAGTTTACTCGGGAAGACCCAGTGAAACCCAGGGAGCTGTAGTGTACATGGGAAGACTCGGAAAGACCCCGGGGAGCAGTAGAATACTCGGAAAGACCCTGGGGAGCAGACCCAGTGAAACCCAGGGAGTAGTAGTGTACATGGGAAGACCCGGGAGCAGTAGTTTACTCAGGAAGACCCGGAGAGCAGTAGTTTACTCGGGAAGACCCAGTGAAACCCAGGGAGCAGTAGTGTACATGGGAAGACCCGGGAGCAGTAATTTACTCTTGAAGACCCGGGAGCAGTAGTTTACTCAGGAAGGCCCGGGGAGCAGTAGATTACTCGGGAAGACCCAGTGAAACCCAGGGAGCAGTAGTGTACATGGGAAGACCCGGGAGCAGTAGTGTACATGGGAAGACCCGGGAGCAGTAGTTTACTCGGGAAGACCCGGAGAGCAGTAGTTTACCCGGGAAGACCCAGTGAAACCCAGGGAGCAGTAGTGTACATGGGAAGACCCGGGAGCAGTAGTGTACATGGGAAGACCCGCTAGCAGTAGTTTACTCAGGAAGACCCGCTAGCAGTAGTGTACATGGGAAGACCCGGGAGCAGTAGTGTACATGGGAAGACCCGGGAGCAGTAGTTTACTCGGGAAGACCCGGGAGCAGTAGTTTACCCGGGAAGACCCGGGAGCAGTAGTTTACCCGGGAAGACCCGGGAGCAGTAGTTTACCCGGGAAGACCCGGGAGCAGTAGTTTACTCGAGAAGACCCGGGAGCAGTAGTTTACTCGGGAAGACCCGGAGAGCAGTAGATTACTCGGGAAGACCCGGAGAGCAGTAGTTTACTCGGGCAGACCCGGAGAGCAGTAGTTTACTCGGGAGGACCCGGAGAGCAGTAGTTTACTCGGGAAGACCCGGAGAGCAGTAGTTTACTCGGGAAGACCCGGAGAGCGGTAGATTACTCTGAAAGACCCGGAGAGCGGTAGATTACTCGGGAAGACCCCGGGGAGCAGTAGATTACTCGAGAAGACCCGGGGAGCGGTAGATTACTCGGGAAGACCCCGGGGAGCGGTAGATTACTCGGAAAGACCCGGAGAGCGGTAGATTACTCGGAAAGACCCGGAGAGCGGTAGATTACTCGGAAAGACCCGGAGAGCGGTAGATTACTCGGGAAGACCCCGGGGAGCGGTAGATTACTCGAGAAGACCCGGGGAGCAGTAGATTACTCGGAAAGACCCCGGGGAGCAGTAGAATACTCGGAAAGACCCCGGGGAGCAGTAGATTACTCAGGAAGACCCGGAGAGCAGTAGATTACTCAGGAAGACCCGGGGAGCAGTAGATTACTCGGAAAGACCTGGAGAGCAGTAGTTTACTCGGGAAGACCCAGTGAAACCCAGGGAGCTGTAGTGTACATGGGAAGACTCGGAAAGACCCCGGGGAGCAGTAGAATACTCGGAAAGACCCTGGGGAGCAGACCCAGTGAAACCCAGGGAGTAGTAGTGTACATGGGAAGACCCGGGAGCAGTAATTTACTCTTGAAGACCCGGGAGCAGTAGTTTACTCGGGAAGGCCCGGGGAGCAGTAGATTACTCGGGAAGACCCAGTGAAACCCAGGGAGTAGTAGTGTACATGGGAAGACCCGGGAGCAGTAATTTACTCTTGAAGACCCGGGAGCAGTAGTTTACTCGGGAAGGCCCGGGGAGCAGTAGATTACTCAGGAAGACCCGGAGAGCAGTAGATTACTCAGGAAGACCCGGGGAGCAGTAGATTACTCGGAAAGACCTGGAGAGCAGTAGTTTACTCGGGAAGACCCAGTGAAACCCAGGGAGCTGTAGTGTACATGGGAAGACTCGGAAAGACCCCGGGGAGCAGTAGAATACTCGGAAAGACCCTGGGGAGCAGACCCAGTGAAACCCAGGGAGTAGTAGTGTACATGGGAAGACCCGGGAGCAGTAATTTACTCTTGAAGACCCGGGAGCAGTAGTGTACATGGGAAGACCCGGGAGCAGTAGTTTACTCGGGAAGACCCGGAGAGCAGTAGTTTACCCGGGAAGACCCGGGAGCAGTAGTTTACCCGGGAAGACCCAGAGAGCAGTAGTTTACTCGGGAAGACCCAGTGAAACCCAGGGAGCTGTAGTGTACATGGGAAGACTCGGAAAGACCCCGGGGAGCAGTAGAATACTCGGAAAGACCCCGGGGAGCAGACCCAGTGAAACCCAGGGAGTAGTAGTGTACATGGGAAGACCCGGGAGCAGTAGTTTACCCGGGAAGACCCGGAGAGCAGTAGTTTACCCGGGAAGACCCAGTGAAACCCAGGGAGCAGTAGTGTACATGGGAAGACCCGGGAGCAGTAGTTTACTCGGGAAGACCCGGGAGCAGTAATTTACTCTTGAAGACCCGGGAGCAGTAGTTTACTCAGGAAGGCCCGGGGAGCAGTAGATTACTCGGGAAGACCCAGTGAAACCCAGGGAGCAGTAGTGTACATGGGAAGACCCAGGAGCAGTAGTGTACATGGGAAGACCCGGGAGCAGTAGTTTACTCGGGAAGACCCGGAGAGCAGTAGTTTACCCGGGAAGACCCGGGAGCAGTAGTTTACCCGGGAAGACCCGGAGAGCAGTAGATTACTCGGGAAGACCCGGAGAGCAGTAGTTTACTCGGGAAGACCCGGAGAGCAGTAGTTTACTCGGGAGGACCCGGAGAGCAGTAGTTTACTCGGGAAGACCCGGAGAGCAGTAGTTTACTCGGGAAGACCCGGAGAGCAGTAGTTTACTCGGGAAGACCCGGAGAGCAGTAGTTTACTCGGGAAGACCCGGAGAGCAGTAGTTTACTCAGGAAGACCTGGAGAGCAGTAATTTACTCTTGAAGACCCGGGAGCAGTAGTTTACTCAGGAAGACCCGGGGAGCAGTAGATTACTCGGGAAGACCCAGTGAAACCCAGGGAGCAGTAGTGTACATGGGAAGACCCGGGAGCAGTAGTTTACTCGGGAAGACCCGGGAGCAGTAATTTACTCTTGAAGACCCGGGAGCAGTAGTTTACTCAGGAAAGCCCGGGGAGCAGTAGATTACTCGGGAAGACCCAGTGAAACCCAGGGAGCAGTAGTGTACATGGGAAGACCCGGGAGCAGTAGTGTACATGGGAAGACCCGGGAGCAGTAGTTTACTCGGGAAGACCCGGAGAGCAGTAGTTTACCCGGGAAGACCCGGAGAGCAGTAGATTACTCGGGAAGACCCGGAGAGCAGTAGTTTACTCGGGAAGACCCGGAGAGCAGTAGTTTACTCGGGAGGACCCGGAGAGCAGTAGTTTACTCGGGAAGACCCGGAGAGCAGTAGTTTACTCGGGAAGACCCGGAGAGCAGTAGTTTACTCGGGAAGACCCGGAGAGCAGTAGTTTACTCGGGAAGACCTGGAGAGCAGTAATTTACTCTTGAAGACCCGGGAGCAGTAGTTTACTCAGGAAGACCCGGGGAGCAGTAGATTACTCGGGAAGACCCAGTGAAACCCAGGGAGCAGTAGTGTACATGGGAAGACCCGGGAGCAGTAGTTTACTCGGCAAGACCCGCTAGCAGTAGTTTACTCAGGAAGACCCGGGAGCAGTAGTGTACATGGGAAGACCCGGGAGCAGTAGTTTACTCGGGAAGACCCGGGAGCAGTAGTTTACCCGGGAAGACCCGGGAGCAGTAGTTTACCCGGGAAGACCCGGGAGCAGTAGTTTACCCGGGAAGACCCGGGAGCAGTAGTTTACCCGGGAAGACCCGGGAGCAGTAGTTTACTCGGGAAGACCCGGGAGCAGTAGTTTACTCGGGAAGACCCGGAGAGCAGTAGATTACTCGGGAAGACCCGGAGAGCAGTAGTTTACTCGGGAAGACCCGGAGAGCAGTAGTTTACTCGGGAAGACCCGGAGAGCAGTAGTTTACTCGGGAAGACCCGGGGAGCAGTAGATTACTCAGGAAGACCCGGGGAGCAGTAGATTACTCAGGAAGACCCGGGGAGCAGTAGATTACTCGGAAAAACCCGGAGAGCAGTAGTTTACTCGGGAAGACCCAGTGAAACCCAGGGAGCAGTAGTGTACATGGGAAGACTCGGAAAGACCCCGGGGAGCAGTAGAATACTCGGAAAGACCCCGGGGAGCAGACCCAGTGAAACCCAGGGAGTAGTAGTGTACATGGGAAGACCCGGGAGCAGTAGTGTACATGGGAAGACCCGGGAGCAGTAGTTTACCCGGGAAGACCCGGGAGCAGTAGTTTACCCGGGAAGACCCGGAGAGCAGTAGTTTACCCGGGAAGACCCGGGAGCAGTAGTTTACCCGGGAAGACCCGGGAGCAGTAGTTTACTCGGGAAGACCCGGAGAGCAGTAGTTTACTCAGGAAGGCCCGGGGAGCAGTAGATTACTCGGGAAGACCCAGTGAAACCCAGGGAGCAGTAGTGTACATGGGAAGACCCGGGAGCAGTAGTGTACATGGGAAGACCCGGGAGCAGTAGTTTACTCGGGAAGACCCGGAGAGCAGTAGTTTACCCGGGAAGACCCGGGAGCAGTAGTTTACCCGGGAAGACCCGGAGAGCAGTAGATTACTCGGGAAGACCCGGAGAGCAGTAGTTTACTCGGGAAGACCCGGAGAGCAGTAGTTTACTCGGGAGGACCCGGAGAGCAGTAGTTTACTCGGGAAGACCCGGAGAGCAGAAGTTTACTCGGGAAGACCCGGAGAGCAGTAGTTTACTCGGGAAGACCCGGAGAGCAGTAGTTTACTCGGGAAGACCTGGAGAGCAGTAATTTACTCTTGAAGACCCGGGAGCAGTAGTTTACTCAGGAAGACCCGGGGAGCAGTAGATTACTCGGGAAGACCCAGTGAAACCCAGGGAGCAGTAGTGTACATGGGAAGACCCGGGAGCAGTAGTTTACTCGGGAAGACCCGGGAGCAGTAATTTACTCTTGAAGACCCGGGAGCAGTAGTTTACTCAGGAAGGCCCGGGGAGCAGTAGATTACTCGGGAAGACCCAGTGAAACCCAGGGAGCAGTAGTGTACATGGGAAGACCCGGGAGCAGTAGTGTACATGGGAAGACCCGGGAGCAGTAGTTTACTCGGGAAGACCCGGAGAGCAGTAGTTTACCCGGGAAGACCCGGGAGCAGTAGTTTACCCGGGAAGACCCGGAGAGCAGTAGATTACTCGGGAAGACCCGGAGAGCAGTAGTTTACTCGGGAAGACCCGGAGAGCAGTAGTTTACTCGGGAGGACCCGGAGAGCAGTAGTTTACTCGGGAAGACCCGGAGAGCAGTAGTTTACTCGGGAAGACCCGGAGAGCAGTAGTTTACTCGGGAAGACCCGGAGAGCAGTAGTTTACTCGGGAAGACCTGGAGAGCAGTAATTTACTCTTGAAGACCCGGGAGCAGTAGTTTACTCAGGAAGACCCGGGGAGCAGTAGATTACTCGGGAAGACCCGGGGAGCAGTAGATTACTCGGGAAGACCCAGTGAAACCCAGGGAGCAGTAGTGTACATGGGAAGACCCGGGAGCAGTAGTTTACTCGGCAAGACCCGGGAGCAGTAGTTTACTCAGGAAGACCCGGGAGCAGTAGTGTACATGGGAAGAACCGGGAGCAGTAGTTTACTCGGGAAGACCCGGGAGCAGTAGTTTACCCGGGAAGACCCGGGAGCAGTAGTTTACCCGGGAAGACCCGGGAGCAGTAGTTTACCCGGGAAGACCCGGGAGCAGTAGTTTACCCGGGAAGACCCGGGAGCAGTAGTTTACCCGGGAAGACCCGGGAGCAGTAGTTTACTCGGGAAGACCCGGGAGCAGTAGTTTACTCGGGAAGACCCGGAGAGCAGTAGATTACTCGGGAAGACCCGGAGAGCAGTAGTTTACTCGGGAAGATCCGGAGAGCAGTAGTTTACTCGGGAAGACCCGGAGAGCAGTAGTTTACTCGGGAAGACCCGGAGAGCAGTAGATTACTCGGGAAGACCCCGGGGAGCAGTAGATTACTCAGGAAGACCCGGGGAGCAGTAGATTACTCGGAAAAACCCGGAGAGCAGTAGTTTACTCGGGAAGACCCAGTGAAACCCAGGGAGCAGTAGTGTACATGGGAATACTCGGAAAGACCCCGGGGAGCAGACCCAGTGAAACGCAGGGAGTAGTAGTGTACATGGGAAGACCCGGGAGCAGTAGTGTACATGGGAAGACCCGGGAGCAGTAGTTTACCCGGGAAGACCCGGGAGCAGTAGTTTACCCGGGAAGACCCGGAGAGCAGTAGTTTACCCGGGAAGACCCGGAGAGCAGTAGATTACTCGGGAAGACTTGGAGAGCAGTAGTTTACTCGGGAAGACTCGGAGAGCAGTAGTTTACTCGGGAAGACCCGGAGAGCAGTAGTTTACTCGGGAAGACCCGGAGAGCAGTAGTTTACTCGGGAAGACCCGGGAGCAGTAGATTACTCGGGAAGACTTGGAGAGCAGTAGTTTACCCGGGAAGACCCGGAGAGCAGTAGTTTACTCGGGAAGACCCGGAGAGCAGTAGTTTACTCGGGAAGACCCTGGTTCAGTTCAGATGATTTTTGTCGTTTTGGTTATAAAGCCTTGTTGCAGCTTATTGCAAATATGTTTTGATAAACCTTGCACCATCCTCGGTTAAATACATTAAAAAAATGAAGGATGTCTGCAAAAAACTGTTTTAATGTGAGATCAAATAAAACCATCTTCTCTCCAAAATGATCCCTCCGGACTGTTTTAGACCAAGGTGTCCTTAACAACTGTGCAAGAAACTAATGTAAACCACCTGGCCCTCAGTCCCAGTCGGGGTTCCTTCATTTGGCAGCTGCCTGTGAAACAATTACAAACATCAGTCAGTGGGAGCACAGGATGTACAGTTCATCTAATGCCAGATCCAACTGTGTGCAGTAAAACACAGCTGACGTCAGGGAAACTGGAAGCAGTGAGCGAAAGAAAAAAACAATGACGCAACAAACCAAACCATCTGTCCCGGTGTCTGTGGCAGGAGAGCGGTGAATACATGGTACAAGTTAGCTGTCACAAGCAGCACAAGCTGGGCGCCCAGGAGGCGCATGTCCACTCCCTCTTCTTTAATGGTTAAGATGCTTCTATTTATGAAAAAGCAAACTTCATAGCAGCAAACACCAACGTTTAAAGGAATTAAAGGCAATGAAACCAAGAGTGACATAACAAGGATGGCACTGTAAGCTCCAGGGCACGCACGCACGCACGCACGCACGCACGCACGCACGCAGGCATGCACGCACGCACACACACACTGGATGAGCTTTCATGTGTACATGTGTGCTCAGATAATCTGTGAAGAGGGATAAGATGGCACATGTGTCTGTTTTCCTGTTGCAGCAGAGTCAGGAACAGATTACTTTTATCCATAAATGAAAAAAGAGACAGTTAAGTGTCTGGACGTGGGAAAAAAGACAGGACGTTACATTTTGACCTGGATCATCTGATCTGTATATAAAGAGGACAGGAAGGCCCATCTCCATCACTGAAGCCTGTATGATGTACACCAACCGGTCCCTGTAAATTCATTAGCATTATCACATCTGAACTTGCAGACGTTTGCCTCTTCCATGCCTCCTTATTCATGGCAAGTATCCATCCATCCATTTTCTAAACTCGCTTACTCCTTCTCCTCTCAGGGTCACGGGGGTCTGCTGGAGCCTATCTCAGCTCATTACAGGTGAGAGGCAGGGGTCCACCTGGACAGGTGGCCAGTCTGTCACAGGGCCACAAACAGAGACAAACAGCCGACAAACAGCCTCACGGGCAATTTAGTATGATCAGTTAACTTAGTGTGCATGTTTTTGGACTGTGGGAGGAAGCTGGAGCACCCGGAGGGAACCCACACAAGCACAGGGAGAACATGCACAGAAAGTCTCCCGGGTCATGGAATCGAACCAGGAACCTTCTTGCTGTGAGGCAACGGTGCTGACCACTAAGCCACCGTGCTGCCTCATGTCGATTATTAGTGGGTGCTAAAAGACCTTGCTGCACCTTATTGCAGATTTAAGGATCTCTGTGAACATATTTTGTGATCATGTGGCGCTGAATAGGAAGAAGTAAAGACGACGGACGGACGATGGATAGATGCTTTATGATTTCCTCCGACACTTTTGGCTGTTGCTCCACTGAGTTGAGAAGTGGAAAAGACCAAGGCTGCCGGCAGGAGGGGGGCCCAAAGAGAAGGACCGATCAGATGTTCTTCATGCAGAGGCCAGAGCCCGGCTGGTAGGCAGGACTTGCTTCTGCAGCGTTCAGAAGTATGATGTGACAGCAGATATCTGGACTCTATCTGGATTATTATTGTTGTTTATTGTGGAGACATTTAGAATATTGAGTTTTGTGCCTTTTGTAATCCGGGCGTCCTAAATATTACAGTGATCTTGCTCCAGTCTCTCTCTTTTGTCCTAGTTACTGCCTCCTGTTCTCTTAAATGTTTTTATAGTTTGGCTTGGACTCGCCATCCTCTCTACACATACAAAGAAAAACAAGCGAGTGCAGTACTGTTGAGAAACGATGGATCAGTTGGTAAATACAGCCTGTCCTCTAAGCCAAAAAGTAACTGAGCAACAGCTTCCAGGCTTCTTCACACCTGCTGTAAGGACCCCAACATGTCATTAACCATAGCTTCAAATAAGGAATTCCAAATCTGTGGTGCAGAGAGAAGGTTCTACCTTTGTTCCACCGTAGAGATAGTAACAGCAGTGTAGGATCTCAAGGGTGGCTCCAAAGCAGATCGAGTCCAGAGAGGTGATCAGCAAGTCAAACATGATACAAACCAAGAAAATACCACCGAGCTGCAACCGCAGGCAGAGGCCAGCTGGACTAACCCGACTACGAACTTGTCACTTGTAGTACTAGTTACTCAGGGAAAACCTGGAGGAGCGGCCACCTGCTGAAGCTGAGCCAACGTCTCCGTCTTGCAGCCAAGAACGATGCACTTCTGTGTCCCACTGGAGAAAGCCAACAGAAGTTTGTATTTCTTGGAAGCATCAATTTGGCACTTTGCTTCAGCATCAACAGAATGAAGAAGTCAGTGGCCACAGACAGCGGGGGTTTGTGGATGGCTGTGTTCCTGGGCAAAGAGGGATGATGGGGTTTCTAGTCTGACGTTCTGTGTGAAAAAGGGTGTGGGGTGAGTTCATGACCTGATTTGTTCTCATCTATTTCTAGTATTTACACTCCAACAATACACACAATTCCCTTTAGCAAAATAACTGAACTGAACGGACTTGAATTGACTGATGAACATGCAAACTCCACACAGAAAGACCCACCGGGCCGGGAATCGAACCAGGAACCTTCTTGCTACTAAATAAGTCCTCTTAAGTAAAGCCTAAATAGTTGAGCAAACAGTGTGGTGTCTTCTTCAAATGACTGGAAGATGGAAAATGATTTATATTCTACTATATTCTACTACATCACAGGCTGCAGGTGCTGCACTCAAAGCATTTCCTCACGGAGATCTTTGACACTCAGCTCCACCATGTAATCAGGCTCTTTAAATGTGGGCAGGTTCTCTGTCGTTGCAGACTAAGCTGTCGTAGAGAGCATGAGCAGATTATGTAAAAGCAGCACTTGTTTGCCATAACTTTGTTGATGTCAGCTGCAGCCGACCGGATCACGCCTGCTGCAGGCGGCCGGATCACGCCTGCTGCAGGCGGCCGGATCACGCCTGCTGCAGGCGGCCGGATCACGCCTGCTGCAGGCGGCCGGATCACGCCTGCTGCAGGCGGCCGGATCACGCCTGCTGCAGGCGTCCGGATCACGCCTGCTGCAGGCGGCCGGATCACGCCTGCTGCAGGCGGCCGGATCACGCCTGCTGCAGGCGGCCGGATCACGCCTGCTTCGGCTGACCGGATCACGCCTGCTTCGGCTGACCGGATCACGCCTGCTGCAGGTGGACGGATCACGCCTGCTTCGGCTGACCTGCAAACTCCACACAGAAAGACCCACCGGGCCAGGAATTGAACCAGGAACAGTTTTGCTGTGAGGCAACAGTGCTAACCACTAAGCCACCGTGCTGCCATCTAAGAATACTGATCTATGAAATTTTATATACAATTAGGTTTTAATTTCATTCAATTCAGCCAGCCACACACACACACACACACACACACACACATGTAATTTCGAGCTACTTCAATAATTAATAATTTAACTTGTTCTAACTTAGTCCAATAATAACTATTGCTTCCCTCAGGAAACCAACAGATTGCATCAAAACTTCTTGGATACAATTCTCGGTTCTGAGCAAGCACCAGGCGCTTGTAGACAGAAAAAACTCCCCTTTAACCAGAAGAAATCTCTGGAGGAACCAGACTCAGGGTACGCAGCCATTTGCACCCCTTATTCGTTGTTTATCAAAGTCTGTCTTTCTGGGAAGTGATTTTAGCTGCAGCTCAACGCACATTTAGTTGTTCAGTGAATATTTCCACCTTGAGGATTTAATTTAGACAAGGACAAACAAAAGAGCTCTAAATTGAAATCTGGAGTATATTTGGTGTCAGTCTCCCTGTTTATGAGACATTTTGCAGACAAGGTTGGGAATGGACGTGGTGTTGGGTGGAGGCGTGTGAACCTTACCAGTCTTACAGATGGGACAGCAGTGGTTGGGTTCGTATGACGGGTTCACACAGTGTGGGGCCGGGCACTCTGAAATGCTGCAGAAAACTTCTCCGTTGGCCTCGCAGCGACATCGCTCACACCTTGATAACTGAAGCACAACAAATGTGGGTGTCATTAACTTCGGCTTGTTACATGTGCACGTCTCTACATTTTGCAGTCTGGTCTTCTTCTATATGGTGATCAGCAAGCTCATTTGGACTATCATGTTTCAATGTAGTGCACATTAAAAACAAAGACAGATTTTCTGAAAACTGCTGTTTGCTGGCTGAACTAAGGAAGATGGAAACCAAACCTGAGCTTAAGGAGCTGAATGCTCCAGGCAGCAGAGGAAAACACACAAGCGAAATCAATCAGCCTCCTGCATTTTACTTTTACAGTCACTCAATAAAAAGATATAACCTTTTAATATATATATATATTTGTTCTGTAACTAGTATATATATCATTGCATGTGGGAAGTGTGATCAGTTTTAATTACTCTTTTTGAAATGTTGTAATGCAGCAAAGGGAATTAGACAAGTGGCTTCAGATGGTCAGATTAACTCTACAAACAGCGACTGCACAGGGAAAACACCATCATCTTACCTTGATGCTCTACATGGCATTAGTAATGTGCGTAAAGTCACATGCACGTGCACAGCCGGAGCTGTGTGAAGTTGTAAATAGAAAGGTGCGGAGGGAGGGAAGGAGGGATGTCAAAGTCTGCATCTTTCTCACCCTGAACTCCTCGAGCAGTCTGTAAGTTTTGCCCCCGTAGACGCAGACCCTGGCCATGGCCTCACACACCGGGCAGCACGCCCTGTACTTGATCCGGGTGCACCGAGGGTGGATACGGGGACACCTGGGGCGGACGCACACGGGGCCGTCCACGGTGCACGTGCATGGACATGCCGTGGGACTCGGGTAGTAAACCTCCCCGATGACGTATACGAAACCATGGTCGTCGATGCACCACTTCCCCCGGTAGTCTCCGAACTCGTAGTCCAGGTCGGTTTTGGAGGAGTACTCCGCCGCCACGAGCGTCGCCACGCGCCCCGGTCCGCGCCGCAGCGGCGGAGGGACCAGCAGCACGCCCACGAGCGCGATGGGGAGACAGCTGATCGCGCGAGTCACCATGGTGAACAGGTTTCTCTCAACTAACCGAGAGCCTGTCCTGCGCCGCTGCGCGCCGGTGAGCGTCTCCTCCCACCGTACGTGGGCGTCAGCCGGGAGCGGCTCTGAGAATAAACGATGTCAGTTTCAGCGGCAGCGTCTGTCGGCCCATCCAGAGGTGGGACGCGGTGACCTCTGTCCTGACTGACCACTGTCCTGACTGACCACTGTCCTGACTGACCTCTGTCCTGACTGACCACTGTCCTGACTGACCTCTGTCCTGACTGACCTCTGTCCTGACTGACCACTGTCCTGACTGACCACTGTCCTGACTGACCTCTGTCCTGACTGATGCGGAGGAACTTGCATCCTGATAAAAGCTGCTGTCAGTCAGGAGTCAGGAGGGTCTTCCCATCCTTCCAACATGCTGCTTTAAAAAATGCTAAAGCTTTTCTAAATTAAATCTATCAACTTGTTTTCGTCACCACTAAAACCCTTCCATTGCAGCAGTCTTTACGTGGTTTAAAGTTACTGCTGACAGGACAGCTCGCTCAAAGGATGCATATGAAAAACAAAACGTGTATCCACACACAGCCTTACATCTGACATTTCTGTCATGCACGTACTGATGGGAGACCTCCCCACATCAGAGCCTTTCGTCCCTGCTGAGCTCCTCGGTTTCTGACAACACTGCGCAGACCTGACTGGGAATATTTGGACAGTGACACACCTCTTTGTTTGTAAAACATGTCCAGGTTTCAGTTGGATAAATGAGCATGACCAAAGGGTTCAAGAATAACAGATTTATTTTCATACAATGCTCTATTTCAGGAACTTAATTATGACTAGATAAACAACAACAAACAACCAACCACCACACTCGCCAAAAGTATAAACTCACACATGACCTTCAGTGACCTCCCATTCCTGATCCATAGGTTCCAATAAGCTGTCGGCCCACCTCTGCAGATAACAGCTTCAACTCTTCTGGGAAGGCTGTCCACAAGGATCAGGAGTGTTTATGGGAATTTCTGACCATTCTTCCAGAGTCACATTTGTGAGGTCACACTGATGTTGCACCAGAAGGTCTGGCTCTCAGTCTCCACTCTAAATCATCCCAAAGGTGTTCTGTCGGGTAGAGGTCAGGACAGACCAGTCCAGTTCATCCACACCAGACTCTGTCATCCAGGTCTTCATGGACCTGGTTTGTGCACTGGTGCTCAGTCATGTTGAAAGAGGAAGGGTCCAGCTCCAAACTGTTCCCACAAAGTTGGGAGCTGGAATTGTCCAAAATGTCTTGGTCTGCTGAAGCATTCAGAGTTCCTTTCACTGGAACTAAGGGTCCAAGTCCAGCTCCTGAAGAACAACCCCACACCATGATCCCCCCTCCACCAAACTTTACATATGGAACAATGCAGTCAGACAAGTACCGTTGTCCTGGCAACCGCCAGACTGGTCCATCAGATTGATGGAGAAGCGTGATTCGTCACTCCAGAGAAGGCGTCTCCATCACTCCAGAGTCCAGTGGCGGCGTGTTTTACACTGCCGCATCCAACGCTTTGGATTTACTTGGTGATGTTTGTCTTGGATGCAGCTGTTCGGCAGTGGAAACCCATTCATGAAGCTCTCTGAGCACTGTTCTGGAGCTGATCTGAAGGCCACATGGAGGTTACAACGCCTTTGCAGGCAGTGAATTGCCAGACATCAAGCTCATGGACACAACTAAAGTGTGGCTTTGGACCAACTTTGACATTGTGTCCACTGTTTGTTTGTGGATCTTTTTTTGATTTGTTTACAAAAAATTACATCTGGTGACCTTTGCATAATAAAAGTCAAATTAAAGAACTCAAATTGATGAAGTAATACAAATCTTTTAAACACTGTTGACCACTTTGTTATTCATAAAATGTGCAGATCTCTCTCAGGCATAAACACAAATGTTGCCATCAAATGTTTAATGACATGTTTGGTTTTCAGACGGACCCTGAATACAGGAAGCTGCCTCTCCTAACCCACAATAGAAAGGAATCCTAATCTCATTGCAAACATTTGAACGGGACGGTTTTCCTAAAGACTCCAGGCTGATTGGTTCTTCAGACCGCTGCATCCTTCCTGCCCAAAACAAAACTTTAAAATGAGTCTTTGAAGAGACTTAAAAGGCTACTGCAAAATGAAGCTCCTATTGTGGATAAAGTACCTTTACATTTTTAATTTTGAATTAACGATTTAATTAACCAACCACTTAATATTTCTGCAGTTTCTGTTTATACCGTTAAAGAGAAAGTATAAGGATGACCTTAAATGATTGAAATGAATGAAAGTGAGAATATAATGCATTAGATCGTCTCAAATCTGAGCAGGAATCAACTTCTCCTGCCACCTAGTGTGGCTTTAGTGCAACTCCACCTTCCAGTTATTCAATATCAGGATCACTGTCCGGAAGCTGGAGACACAGGACGATATTCTTGTGTAAAACAGCGAAAAACCATAACCAGTTAATGTGTTTATTACAAGGTTACTGGCGGACGTGCAGACTGGAAGTTTGTAGGCAGATCAACTCCCATCAGCTAATCAGTCTTCTGTATGAAATGCACCAGCCGGCTCGGTGAAACTGAAGGAAAACAAACACCTGTAGGTTTCACTGTAAAACTATTTTCTCTGAAGTTACCCAGGAATTCATGACATTCAAGCCCCATTAAGGCTGAATTGGAAAACCACAGGTCAACGTAAGCAACCCAAAAAGTAAAAAAAAAACATGTTTCTAGAAAAGAATCACTTAACTTAAAAATCCAACACTAAATTACAAAAAGGAAAGGACTTTGCCTCTTTAAAGAAAAATGTCTCTTGTATGAAGGGATGTGACGGCTGCAGCATCGTTGACGACAGACAAACACAGCGGTTGTCCATCATTTAAACAAGTTTCCGAGCTGGAAAACACGCCGCTGCTGCATGAAAACCTCTCCAACATAAAGCCAACTTCTGAAAATTGTGTTTCACTACCAAACCAAGAAAGATTTGGGAGTCAACAGTTGATGGAGCAGGAAACAGGAAACGGGCTCCCAGAAACTCAGGAATTTATTTGGACAGTTAGGTTCAGACAGTACAAAAAAAGATGTAAAATCAGAGGCCTATTACTAAAAGTTCACTTCAAGTAAGAAAACAGTCATTTAAACGTGTGAGGTTACCTTTGGATTTTCTCTGAAGATAAATGCTTGTGATATCAGAAGTAAATGAAAAGGCTTGAAAAAAAAAATAAATCATCTGATTTGATGGTCAACTCCCAGCTCTGACATGATAAACGAGCGCGTCAGTTCTTTATTCACAAACGTGTGTGACAGGAGAACATATATATTTTGACCAAATAATACCAGGAATTTGATCCTCCACTAATTAGAAATAGCACCATAAAATGAGCATATGGTTTTTCTACTTCACGTGAACTTCGTTCGTTTTGCACTTTTAGATGTGATTTCCTGAGCTGCAGCTCTGTAAAACATAAATGCTTCGACTGTTGCATGTAGAACACGGGCAGATAAAAGTCTGGCGCAGTTTAACCGGGAACCAGACCTGGAACCAGACCTGGAACCAGACCGGGAACCAGACCGGGAACCATCACGTTCATAATGACTTATGTGAAAGAGAGTAAGAAACAGCTTCTCATTCCAAAGAAAAGGGTTTACAGGAAAGCTTAACTGAATTATAAGTCACCTAAAGACACTGTCTTTCTAGAAACAAACAGCAGTAGTTTTGTAGCTCCCACAAACGTGGAGAAAGGGAGGAGTTACAGAGAGGAGGCGGACACGGAGTCAGGACTCTCCCATGTCAGATGACAGAAAAAAACCTTCAGTTTGTGGTGGTCAAAGACATCAAGGCTGAACAACGTGCTGATGTGAGCTCGACCAGCTGGCCTCACCTCTGGGAGTCAGACGTCGGACGTCTTGGGACTAGGACACAAGAGCAGCCACCAGCACGTCTCCGTCCTCGAGTCTGGGTGGTGTCGGCACGGGGGAACCTCTACATCTACCACACAGCGTCTACCACTACTATCACATATCGTACTGCTGGCTGCTCTGGCTGGGGGGTAGCAGTGGCGGTTTTGGGGCAGACTCTTCCGAGGCGGGAGGAACTGCTGCAACTGCGGGGTTAACTGCGCTGGAGGTCACTTCCTGCCCTGCTGAGGCCCCGGCGTTGCCATCTGGTGGGGGGGGCATACTGTTGCTGTCATCACTGGGGGCACTGCTGCTAGGAGTGCTGCTCTCCCTGGGGGGCTCGGGGGGAGGGGTTGCTTTATCAGCTGAAGGAGGTCCGTCAGATGGAAGAGGTGGAGCAGACTGGTGGTCTGAGGGGGTCTCTGCAGGTGCTGCTTCATCTGGAGAGCAAAGATGGACAGAGATATGTTTGTGATACCAGCGAATAATTCCAGCACGCTCCAAGTCAAACAGGTGTCCCGAGAACACAGGCGGCGCCTTACTGATACCTGTCTCCATCGGCGCTGGCTGCTCCTCCTCTTTGGTCCCCGAGGCGGCGGCACTGGCGGAGCCGTTAGTGCTGGCACTGCCCGGCTCTGCAGCGGCGTTTCCGGCCGCCTCTTGTTGTGCAGCCTTCTCAGCTTGCTCTGCCACTTCCCGCTCTCTCTCCTCTGCCCGCCGCCTCGCCGCCTCTTCGGCAGCGGCCATCTCGGCTGCCAGCTTCTCCATGTCCACCTCCACCTTCTGACTGCACAGCTGGAGATCACACACAGGAAGCCAAAGAAGACTGAACTCATCCTCAAAGAAAAACAAAGAACAACCTTTTCAGAGTGATAGTTAATATATTCTGCAATTGTATCAAAACTACTGAAGCGCGTTAATCGCTGGTCCTTAAACGCGACTAGTGCTTAGCTGTCTGGAGCCCCGCCGCAGCCTCCCTCCACACCATCACGTCTCCAGCTAAACCAACATTGTTGTACCCGTTTCAATTCACTGTTGAAAGAGTCCGTGGTCTCCAGGAAGCGTCTTTTCTTTTCTTGGTGGCGGTCCTCAATTTGTAGAAGTTCTGCTTCCAGTTTCCTCTGAAATCACCAACAGATGCGCATTTCTGCGTTTTACAGCAGGCGACTAACTGGCATCACCACGACAACGGAGCACTTTGAACTGCTAACATACCTGGTGCACCATAAGACTTTGGACCTGCCTCTTTAGGACCTGCATGCGGGCTGTGGTGACCACAGAGCGGACATCAGGTACAACAATCTCACTAAGAATGTCGCTGATAAGTCGGTGGTTCCTCTGGAAGCGAGCGGCTGCTGTGTGCTTCACTGAGAAACCATCATCATAGTCTGGAAAGAGAAAAACACAGCGAGTCCATCAGGGAGGATGGTGGGGGTGTCTGAATAAACTTCCTAACGCGCCTTTTAAAACATTTAAATCTTCAAGTATGATTAACCACAACATAACTTCACTTTTAGCACTTTGCAGCACCTCATATCTCACATCTGACACACTTTTAAAGAAATAAAGAAAATAAAAAGTAAACTCACCGTCCGGGTCTTCAGCAGGCTGAATGCTCATGTAAGGTTCTCCCTTGTCCATGCGACTCTGCCTCTGTCTGCTCTCCTCCTCCATCGCCGCCTCAGCCCGGTTCTTGGCGTTTACATAGGCCAGGTATGCTGGCGAGTTGTGGTAGGCCTTCAAAGAATCATTGTACTCTATCTGCAAGGGAGCAAGAAAGGAAAAGCTCATTAGAAGTCTCAAGACACCTGCAATCACAGGTTTCAGTTTCTGAATCGATTAAGTATCATTACTCCTGCTTTTTGCCCTAATACAGCATCTGTTAAGAACAAAGGTTCAAAAGAATAATAAATAACCAAAGTGAGCCGTAGAAATAAAAGATGAAAAAGAGCTGCTTGCTCCTCGTGCCTCAGTGCTGTTTAATGTTTCAAAACAACCAGTGGGTTTGTGAAGTCTGCTGCAACAATCTGAAGTTGGAACGGCATTTCTGAGCGAAAGGAAAAGCAGCGTTCACAGCTTCATCCGTGAACACTGAATCCAGCCTGCAACACAGTACGTGGACCTCAGTCATGAATAGGTCCCACGCATCACGGACGGAAAGTACGTTACCGTCTTCTGTTCTCAGAACACCTGACCTGCACTGTGCACGTCAGAACAGAACAAATATGCATGTTTAATAAACTGTCATTAAATTGTATTAACAATTAACATTGTGTGCCATTAAAATCCCACCGCACCTACTAAAACCTCCTCTAAATGGCACAAAACCGGGTTACGTTGGGTTGTAATGGGCGCTGGTCATTTGGAGCAGCCCACCTTCTCAGCCTCGTATTCATTCAGGTAGTCCTGCTTTTCCTCATCGGTCAGGTCCCGCCACATCCCTCCAATGATCTTCCCAATCTCCCACAGCTTTAGGTCCGGGTTGGATGCCTTCACTTGGTCCCATACCTTGTATGTGCATGCAAGATGCAAACACACATGCAGGAGATGAGTTTGCTACACCAACAGACACTCGTTGGATCAATAAGGCTATGAAGTAGAAAATAAATACTATTCAATGAAGGGAAAAAGGGAGGAAAAGTGCAGAGGTAAGACACCTCAAGAAGAAGTTCCTTACTGTTTAGAAATAGTAAGGGTAGTGGTAAAGCATATGAATTGCTGCCAAAACATTCAAAAGGAAAAATAGGATTAAAAAAAAATCTCAAAGCAAAATCAATTAGAGAATTTAAAATTAGAATTTGAAGTAGCAAAATTACAGTTTTGAAAAAGGTGGAAAGAAGATATGAAAAAGGACAGGAAAGCGGCAAAAGCAGTTCATTCCAGGATAAAGAAACTTCAAATTCTTTTTAGAGGCTACCAGGAGGCAACAGAATAAGGAGGAGGAGAGTCTCCACTTGGCGGTTAATGTGGTGGTGAGGCGTCATGGCTTGGCTGTTTCCATCCCTCAAACCCTTGCAATCTTTTCAGGGGAGGGGAGGACAAGCAGTAAAAGCAGACACCGTGGATGGGTGTCTTACCTTCCTGCTTACCTTCCGGCTGTACCGCATGTACGGCATCAGTGGCTTGTCTGGAGGTTTGGGAGGCTTCGGGACGGTGATGCCCGAGGAGTTCTGCAGAAAGGGAGAGGGAGATGAGGGAAATGAAGTTGGAATAGCGCGAGTGGAGAGATGGAAGGTCAGGGACAAGTGTGGACAGAGGAGAGAGACAAACCAAACGCATCATAAAACACAAGCTGCTCATGGTGAGGCTTTGAAAGAAGTGCGCGTGCCTTCTCAAATGGAATATGGTGTCCTCATTTTATTTATTCACATGTATATTTAATAAGTCAAGACTTGTAGGGCTAAGTATTTCAGAAACTGCCATGAAGGACACCAATAATTAAAAGTAGAGCGGTAATAGTTACAAGAAACTATTTTTATATTCAAATAAAAAACAGGTGTGTTCTGAGGCTCTGCAAGAATAAAGACCAAGGATCTTACACGGGCCGACAAATTGTCTGTTGCCCTTTCTGCCAAACGTGATGTGCACGTGACTGAGGTTGTAGGCATGCAGGTGGAGGCAGGGCTGACTTTGGCGTAGCAAACGCGCTCAGTGAAGGTTAGAAGAAAGAAGCTGTGTTTTTGTTGTACTTTTGTTTGGCGTCACATGCTCCACCGTTAAAGGGAGAAGCCATTAAGCATTTTGCCTGAGCCTACAGGGTTTGGATCTCAGCTTTTCAGCGATGCGTGATTTCATACGCAAGACGCCCAACACATTGTTAAAAGAATATACTCAGTAATATCACATATACACCTGCAGTGCTTTTATTGACCCAACCAATCAGCTGCTTTCAAACCTCAGTGAGATAGTACTAAAAATGACATACAACAGAAAACCACAAACAAATAATCAAGCCATGCCACACCATGTAATGGGATGTCTTCCACTTAACAAGCATAAGTAAAAAAAAAAAACAAAAAAACAACCTACTATTGGGATCAGACTTCTCTATCATTACCTTCTTACATTCCTCTTCCCGCTTCTGAAACACGTGCCCAATATTAGTCCATAAAAATAAAGCATTAATACTACCCCCCTTATCATGAGTCCCAGACACTTGTTTTTACTTTTAAATCCCTCTATCAGTTCATTACCCTGCTGGAGCCTCCGGAGCTCCCTCCCAGTCGGAGGTTGTTGTAGGCCAGATGGCTGTAAGGGTTGTAGCCCACAAACCCTGGGGTGGAAGGCATTTGCTGATGGAAGACAAATGAGACAAAACACGAATGAGAAATGGCTCACAAACAAGAGGAGGAAGAGGGATAAACATAAATAAGTGAAAAGGAGTGGAAAACATGACAATAAGTAGATTTTTTTTGATGACCTTATCATGCAAGCCATAAAAGGCAGCTGCCAGCAGGCTGACTTTCTAAGTGAGTGTACGGGAATGACAAACCTCTACTACGAACTTGAAGCTAGAGACTCAACTTGTAAATCAACAATTGTTTAAGTTTATAAATGATGTCTCTGAGAAGGTATATACTAATTTGAGACAAACTAAGCCCTTCTGCTCAGCTTCTTAAAAGGTGGCATGACAGGAAAAAGCAAAGTGAAAGCGATGATGAAGAGCTGAACAACATCTGCGGCAACCTCAGTGAGTTCAGACAGAGAAAGATTAAAAAAAAAAAAAAAAAAAGAAGTCAAGGACGAGCTGGAGCACAGCTGGACACTTACCGTTGTGGGGGCAGGGGGTGGAGGAGGGGCGTAGGACGGGCGCTCTGCACGAGAAAGAAGAGCACACTGATCAGCCATCACACCAACCTGCTGCATATAATTAACTACATTTATTAAAAAGGGGGCGTAACGGGAAAAAAGAAGAACCCTTTTCCCATGTGTAAGAGGCCGGGTACATGACCCAGCTCAGAGCAGAACCTTCACCTCACCATATGTAGCTCCTAACTTCAAATCATGTTACATTCACTCATCTCAGCTGGAAAACTCAAATCCCTGTTCTTACTGTCGTCTTCCTGCTCTGCTCTGTATTCTCTCTCAAAAACATAACTGCACAACCCGAGACTTGTAGAATTCCAGTTCTTGGGGTGCAACGAATAATCAACAGTCGCCAAAAATCAATGACAGGATTCCAGACCAAAAACCAAATCATCGTTCAGAGAGCCAAAAAAAATCGTATTTCACGTAAAATTGACATACGTTACAACAGTGGCAAATGGAAACGAGTTTTCTGATGGCGTGGGGATAAGGAGGCGTGTCTGTGTGGAAGAGCAAGTGAGGATAAAACCAAGAAAGGTGACAAAACACCAGATCAATAAACAAACGACTGCTGAATATGATTCCAAATCAGACTAATAGTAAACAGTCAAAAGGCTCCGTAGAATTATCGTCCACTTCTGACCGTTGATCTGCGTCACACGGAGGTCCAAACCATCGTACAAACACAACAATTATCAGACATCTGGGAAGAAGCAGTAAACTGCCGATGACCGGCGAGGAGGTGACGCCGGCTCGCCGCCGGATAACCAGACTACCAAACCAAAGGCGTCGCCCCGTGACATAAATAAAAGGTAGGGATTTATATTCATTCATCTGAACTGATATTAGAGCCTGATTGGATGTTAATGCAGACCAACACTGTTTTTTAATTCAGTGTTTAAATGTGTTAATTTTGGATGCCAAGTTGCTCATTTTAATATGAAATTCAATAAAGTGAATTTACATAAAACAAAAACATTTTATAAATCCACCTGACATGGTACAAAATGATAATGTACAGTAGTCAACATCTGAAGTGGATTAAAAACACACTTGGACGCTACGAACTAATTCTGAACAATGTTCATTCTTGTCTTTGGAAACTTTAAAAGTTTTAATCCACTCCAGTTGCTGACGACTGTAAATCACTAAAACCACATTTGCTTCAAAGAAGCTACAGTTCAGTCTGTTCGGTTATTGATCGCAAACAAACAAGCGCTACGTCTGCCGGTGTGTCTGATCGCATCAGAGCAGAACTCCACGACTGATGCAGAGAAAATTGTAACCCTCCAACCAAAACATGCTTGCCCCGTTTGGTTTTTTTTTTTTTAAATCTCCACAAACTCCCACTACTCAAAGCTACCGTACACTTACCATAATGTTCAGTGGATCATACGGAACACCATCTGCAAAAGTTCTCGTTTTCTATTTTTGATTTGCATCAAAAATGTAGTTGTAATGGTAGTGAGAGGTTAACGTTACAAATGTGTGACCATCGACTTTAAATATGTGTGACCTGCTGGCGTCTACGATTGTCTGTGGTTGTGCTTCAGAGGTGCCAGGGCACCAGAGAACTATATATATATATATATATATATATATATATATATATATATATATATATATATATATATATATATATATATATATATATATATATATATATATATATATATATATATATATATATATATATATATATATATATAGTAAATTCATAGTTTAAAGCCTTAACTCTCCCAGGACAGATTGAGATACGAGCACCACGGTCGTATTTGAAGGTGGTCTGGTACACCTAACACACTTATATTGACGCAATAGTATGTCACTAAAATTTTATAAATATCTGGAAAACACGTGACCACAGAAATGTGTTGAAGGCTGACCCGTAAAACATAATTTAAATGAGCATCGGAGGCACGGGGAACGTGCACACTCCGTAACTACTATTTTCTGATGTCTGATGTCTTCCACCCCAGGGTTTGTGGACTACAACCCTTACAGCGATCTGGCCTACAACAACCTCCGTAGCTACTGTTTTCCTTATTGAAATGAGCTGTTGCAGTGGCTGCTGCTTTCCAAACCCAGACGCCAGTCTGTACGCAGGCCACGGCTTGAGAACATCCGTTTATCCTGTATGTGGCCCCCAGTACAAGGCATGAACAGTTCTGGGCAGGTTCCCATTCACACAACTATCACAGCCCCGGTTTCTCCACTTAAATCTGCAATCACGTGGTCATGTTAAAACGTCGTTAACATATCCACTTACTGGACATGTTGTAGGACTGGAGGCGATCAGGCTGCTCCCGGACAGGTGAACCTGAGGAGGAAAACACGGGACACAACGGTTACTACGCTTGGTCAACAACTACAGTTTTATTTATGGGACATAAACCCAGCACCATCGGACCACACTGGACCATACCGGACCGGATCGTACTAAACTGTACCGGACTAAACCGCGCCGCACTAAACTTGAACGGACTAAACCGCACCAGACCTAAACCAGAGAACACTAAACCGGACCAGACTAAACCGTACTAAACAGGGCCGCACCGTACCGGACTAAGCCGGACAGTACCGTACTAAACCGGACCCGACCGTACTAAAGCGGACTAAACCGTACCGGACCGCACTAAACCGGACCCGACCGTACTAAAGCGGACTAAACCGTACCGGACCGCACTAAACAGTACCGGACCGTACTAAACTGTACCCGACCGGACCGTACTAAACTGTACCCGACCGGACCGCACTAACCCGGACCCGACCGTACCGCACTAAACCGTACCCGACCGTACTAAACCGTACCCGACCGCACTAAACCGGACCGGACCGCACTAAACCGTACCCGACCGCACTAAACCGGACCGGACCGCACTAAACCGGACCCGACCGTACTAAACCGTACCGCACTAAACCGTACCCGACCGCACTAAACCGGACCGGACCGCACTAAACCGTACCGGACCGTGCCGCATACGTTAGCCTGCGACGCTAACCCCGGCCGGGCCTGCTAAACAACGAGCCAGCGTCGGAGACACTGGGCGTAAGTCTGCCACAGAGGCCGGAACCGATTCGTGTTTGTGACACAAATACCGGCTTCGTAAAAATGTAAGGAGGATGTTTGAACACGTCTCGTTACTGAAGCCCGACTAACAGATTAAAGTAAACTCCGCTCCTCATGTGAAGCTAATCTAACGTCACAGGCCAATTGTAAAGAACGAAGGGCCATGCCGTTTAACTCAAACCTAACTTATCTCACAACACACCGTTTGAAAACACTCACATTAGTATTTGCTCACAGTAGAAATAACTTATATCGAGTAAGTCTTCTGGTCTTTGTTCCCTCCGAAGGCCCAGGTGTTCCGCCTTCACGAACAAACCGGAAACGGTTTTTAATCGAGACGGGATAGAAGCGCTCCTTTCAGAATAAAAGCACTTCGCCTCACAAACACCATCCATCCATTTTCTACACCCGCTTATTCCTTTGCAGGGTCACGGGGGTCTAGCGGAGCCTATCCCGACTCATTACAGACGAGAAGCAGGGGTTCACCTGGACAGGTCGCCAGTCCATCACAGGGCCACAAACAAGGACAAACAACCGGGCACGCTCACATCTACGGGCAATTTAGAATAATCAATCAACCTAGTATGCAAGTTTTTGGACTGTGGGAGGAAGCCGGAGTACCAGGAGGGAACCCACGCAAGCACAGGGAGAACATGCAAACTCCACCCAGAAAAAACCACCGGGCCGGGAATCGAACCAGGAACCTCACAAACACGCTCATCCATATTGTTAATATTCTGCAGGTCTCAGTAAACGGAGATGCATCAGGAGTTCATGTCACAATTTCAGTAAGGTTTTTCAGAAATTACAAATCTGATTCCTTGTTATCTTAGACTTATCTTAGCACCTTTTCCAAAGCTTCTTTTACGCTGCTCTAATACCACTTTTATTCTGTTCCACAAATTTAGCCAAGTTAATTTTTTTCTTCAGTGTGATTTAGAATTTTCAAAATTTCCAATTAAGTAATCAGATTTTTATAAACTAGTTCTCCAGGACTGGAAATAATTTATAAACACAACTTTTCTCTCCACACTACACCCATTTAGAACAACAGATTCATTTTTTATTCACAGAAAATCAATTTTTTTTAAATAAAGGCTGGAATGCTCCTTGGATTTGATCAATTTCAGTATATAAGATACGCATGTTACTTTTTAAAACATAACAATTTTATCTGTAAATATGATTTGTTTGTTCTGAAAGCAAATTTAAAGACATTATTAAAACTATTTCTTAAACAATGGTTCTTTGACTAAAGGGGTTTTAATATATTCTTCATGTAAAGAACAATCTTTAATCATTGAAGGATGTCATTTTACGGACACAAACTACAATATTTTTCCATCACAATCAAAAACATACTATATATTTAACGCTCTTACCCCAGTTTTCAGTACATTTAATTTCCTGTCCCACCTAAAGCTAAAGAAATTAATTTGAACAACATTTTTTACTCACCCACTGATTTTCTTTGTGACAGAGAGCATTGACATTTACACGTGCATTTTTTGTAATTTTGACGCTGAAACGTCTTTTAATATCTTTTTTATTCTTGTAATAAATGAAAAAACTTTTGGACAGCTTTGCAGCACTGGTTTACATGCATAAACAAAACAAAAAACAAATGTGTCCACCTTTAACTTTACAAATAATTCAATTAGGAATTTGAGTCAAAAATTAAATAGCATCTTTAATTAATAATTTGCTTACACTAGCAAAGGATTTTATTCATAAATGTCATTGTTTTTTTCATGACTCCTGTTGTTGATGCTTTTATAAATGACTTGTATTTGTTTACATGTGCATTTAAACACTGTGATTTTAATATTTGAAGCAGGTTTTTAATTGATCCTGGGCTTACTCACACACACATATGTGTGTGTGTGTGTGTGGGGGGGGGGGGTAGTTTTTCATTATGTATTGCTTACTTTCTTGGTTTCAGTGGTGTTACTGCTCAGTTGTTACAGTTCACAATTCTAGTTTGTTGGTTTTTTTTAATTATTAAGTGTGTCACAAAGCCTTGATGATTTGTCAGTGAGGAGTTGAATGAAAAAACCTTACTTTGCCCCATAAAACACATATAAAGGTGGAATAATCCATTCTACCACTGTTTCATTGTTCCACAGTGATTTTATGAGGCAGTAACAGCAGTACAATAAGTGCTGGTGTGGAAACGTGTGACAGAGGAACAGAGGATGAAATCAGTTCATCAAAGCCATCCGACAGCCTTCTTCAGGCTCATTGTCACGACATCTGCTTGAAATGCCACACCAAGTTCCAAGCAACCTCAAGATGGTACAGAAAAATGAATGCTTGTTTTAGTAGAGACATACTAGGTCATAACAATTCTGTATTTTAGGAGCAGTAAGTAGTTGCAGCTTTTAAATTTGTTTCAGTTACTCGATTTGGTTCTGAGCAAACCCGGTCTGCAACACTTTGACAAAAGGGAGTTGTCAGCCCAGCTTCAGCTGGTGGAAGCTCTCACCAGCAGGAATCTGAGGCCAGCACTGATGGGAAGCACAAGGAAACCAGCAGATAGAAACGTTTAATCTTTACATGCACTCATTCAGCTGAGTTTAAAGAATAAGTCAGTGATGATGCAATAGGGACACCTTTGTGACTGTGGACCACAAAGAAGATGAAACAACTGTTTTCAGATTGGACAATGTTTGTGCATGTGTGAAAGCACACATGCACAGAGACTGGAGACTGCAGCAGAATGAGGAGGGGATCCCAGCGCATCTTTCAAAAGTGTCCTGCAGACTGTCTGCTCGTAGATTAGCAGGCCTGACGTCCTGTCTTACCAACTTTTGAATGGCTTCCCTCAGAAAGCCAACGTCACTGCATCGGTAAGACACAGACAGGACCCTGTCACACCCCACCCCACCTGCATGTGTGTGTGTGTGTGTGAACTCTACCTATGCACCATGTCACCAGCCATACACACCTTCACACGTTTTTCAGTACTACTGTTCCATACAACTTGGATACATATTTATTTTTTTATCACATATATTTATCTCTTGTAATTTAGTTACACATTTATTTACTTTTTGGCAATTACATATTTGTGTCATATTTGCTTGGTCTAAGTTTTCTGTCTTTTACACGGCCCTTTTTAGTCTGCAGTTTAATTTCCATTTGTACTTCCTGTCGTATATTCTTTAAAGCACATCCTGGAGGCAAATAAAGTCTTTTGAATTTTAGTTTTCTCTTTGAATTTATGCAGGTTCACATGTGATATCAGATTAAAGACTTAAATACAATGTATATACAGTGAGCTGAATACATTGGTTGAAAAGGGTGATTGTAAATGCAAACATAATAATAAAAAAATAAAATAGAAGTGCAAATCGAAATTCATGAATTTTTCAAGCAGAAAAACACTAATTACAGTTTCACAACATCAGATGTTTTCCAACAGCTAGTACTGTTACTTATTGTATGAGTATAGACTGAAATATAAAAAGATGATAAAGAAAATTAGTTTGACGAAGCGTCGCAGTGCTGGTTCAACAGCAGGGATGAATCATGAAGGTTACAACAGAAGGTAAACTCAAATATGGCACAGTGACCCGGGATTCGATTTAAAACGTTTTGTTTTCATTTTGACAATGTCATTGACAATCCTGTCTCTAACAGTGAGTAAAGGCAGGAGGTAGACTTCGGGAACTTGAGGGCACGGGAAGTGGCAGAGCGGGCAGCGAGAGCTGCAGGATGACGGTCCGAGGGTCCGAGTGGCTGAGAAGGGAGTGACAGGAGCTTAGACTGATTTCTGTTTTGAGAGCACTTCTCACTCCTTATTTCATTCTCTGGACATTTAAAAAGCATAAGAAAGCAGTTAAGCATAACATGTTATAAAAAAACAACACTTCTGATTAACCTTTTGTCATGGTTCTGCAGGTTTTATGGTATAAATGTACATTTACACCTCACATGTCCTCATAAGTAGTGAGATTGTATCAAGACATCATTCTTTTGTTTTCCATACATGCATTGCATTTGTATGAGAATTCTAGCACTCTTTATGTATGACAAACTACAAATAAAGTGATTAAAAAACATAAAAAAACAGACATTTACATTTATTCAGCCTCCACTGCATTCCTGTTGCTATTAGGTTGTCTTCTTTTATGTCTGTTTGTGCTTTAGGCGGCTTTTCAGGGCTAAAAGGTCGATGTATAGGATCTGATTAAGGACAGCTGAGGCACAAAGCAGTCCACCGTGCAGAGCGCCGGCCATCCCGTTGCAGAAGACGTCCTGACCTGCACACATACAAACATTGAGGAGGGTGTCACTCAGAGCTTTGACTTGCTTTTAATCAAGTGGCTTAAAGGTGGTTCTCTCTCACAGAAGACCTCTTCGCAAGCCGTGATTGAAAACACCTGAGCAACAGAAACATTATGAAGACACAAGAGAGTCTTGAAGGCAGATTTCTTTTGGAGACTGCTGATTGTGACACTGATGTTTGCTTGTACAAAGTTTTAATCAAGTTTGCTTGTTTCTCCTATGGACAATTAATTACTTCCATCCATCCATCCATCCATCCATCCATCCATCCATCCATCCATCCATCCATCCATCCATCCATCCATCCATCCATCCATCCATCCATCCATCCATCCACAGATATATACGTACATACACACATTTTATGGAGGGATGGCTGGACAAAATACAAAATACCACTTGAATCATTCAGGAAAGCAGAATGGAAGTTTAACAAGAACACTAGGGACAACTAGGGCAATACAGCCGCGTATAACTGATAAATAAAATGTTACAATGTTGCCACGTTAACTTATTTGATGTATATGAATGACATTCTTATTGACACATTGGCATTATCTGGATTTTAATTTGGACCTACATGGATTATGGCTGGATTACACTGAACTGAACTGCCCTGCAAAACTGCATAATTGGACTGAACTGGACTGTGGCAGCATTTAACTTGTTTTAATTCTGTGTAAGGCATCTTGTTGTTTTTGTAAGGTCACCTTGGGTGTAGAAATGTGCTAACAAAATGTATCATCATTATTGAGTAGGTGTTGAACTATCAAATTGAACTGAACTGATTTAAATTGAAAAGATTTTTATAATATTTGCTGAGTTATGGAGTTAGATTTTTCCTAATGTTGCTGGGCTTCCAGTTAAGAGGTTTCTGTCGGGATCAGTTAAATTAGGACTTTCCCGTTCAAATGTAATGCACCAGCACAAACCACTGCAGGAGAAAAGCTGCTGATTCCAGATTACCTCGGTTATAAAGTCTATCAAGGTCAAGAGATTTCCTGGATTTCACACTGGTAGAAGATGTATTTACTTCAGGATATTTTGAAGAGATATTTGTCATGTCACCTGTTAAGTAGAGTCCATTTAAGGGTGTCTGTGGGCGTGTCATAGCAACTGTTTCTGGGTTGAACCGCTCCAAGTTGTGCTCAGCCCCGTACATCTCACCTCTTGGTGCGCCCAAATAGTGGACATTAGTTAAAGGGGTGGCAGCCTCCACCATTACCACCTGAACATACACAGGCACAGGAAGCTTTTCAAGAAAGAAGTTCAGTCACAGAAAAAGAAAGTAATGACTCATGTGGTTATATAAACAGCTGTGATTTTAGGTACATCCTTAGATGAATTAAAATAATGACAAAAAGATTGATATGTCAAAATTTAGGAAAATAAACTCAGCACAAGTGCATAAAACCATTAACTTGAACTCATTGGTAGGCACCTTGTCTCGTAGCTGAGGGAAGATCATCAACGCCCAGTCCAGCAGCTCTTGTGCCATGCTGTTTTTCAGGTCCAGGTAGTCTTGGCCCCGCTTGCCAAGTTTAGTCCCCTCCCATTCCTTGAACCACTCGTAGTGAGCCATGGTCAGTAAAGTCATGCAAGACTTACCTGGGGGGGGGGTGATGACACACAATGTGGAACCGCTTGGAACCTTAGATCAGGTGAGCAAACATGTAATTAGACCAAGCTTCTTCAGCCATGCAAATGTGTTACCAGGGCTTCTAATGCTGGATGTTGGGTCTTTGGCAGATGGGAAGGTGATGAACATCATGGGGATGTTTCCTAACACCTCCTCTCTGCTCAGAGAAGAGTAATGCTCCATACTCCACACATCATATGTCCCCAAACATAGAAACAGACAAGCACCACATTAGTTCTACATTAGTTACAACATACAATAGGGTTTAGGTTGTGCTCCGTTGTTTTTTATCGTCCATTTGATGTTCTAGCCATGTTAGCTATGGCACATTTAAATTTTTGAATTTGTAGACAAGTAGGTGAAAGAGGAAACCTCTTTTGTGACTAATTTGCCAGAAATAAGAAACATAAATTAAAAAGTAAAAAAAATGGCAGAAAAGTAAAAACCTACAGTGTGTCCAAGTCATTGTCTTTATACATCCAAAAGTTGGTGGAAACGATGTTCAGTTCTTCCTTGGTTCCATCCAGACCAACAAATACCAAGAAGGAACCCATACCATGGCGTACTCGACCCAACAGTGAACGGATCTCTACATAAACAGAAGCACGAGGACTATAAATGACACAGACACGCAGGAAATACAGGTGGCTTACTACATCATATAAATATAACCAAACAAATATAAACGTTTAATTAAGTTCATCCAAAAATGCTACCTGGTTTTTCCTGTATGTGCTGTGGTAGAAATTTCTGGAATGTGTTGAAGATTCCAGCATTGGAAATGACAACAGGAGCATGGATCTCGATCTCTTCTTGTCCTTTGAGAACAGTCACACCTGCACACAAGCACAATATGGTGGTATCTGAGAGGATATAACCAACATTACCGCAAATATGAACATATGTTTTACAATCAAGAGTTGGAAAGGAATGGGAAATTAAATAAGCTAATTCAAAAACGCAGATTCTCAGATTTATTCTACACCTACATTCATGGTGTGAATCCAAGATTTTTAATGTTTTATCCTGTCAAAGCAATTTGTTTTTAAATTAACTTGCGTAACAGTATCCTCATTTTTAAACATTCATGTGACCTAAAATTAAATTGAAAGCAGGCGTACAGTGACTTCCCCAACATGACAGAAGACAATCAAAAATGAGCCTGATATTCTTTTAGTTTTATTTAATGCTATTATTTTGTGTAATTGCTTACATCTTTTTCTTTGCATTACCTGATTCTTAATTCCTTTTCTAGATTTGTTGTTGTTAGTTGTTTCTTTTCCTCTTTTTCTCCACTTTTGTCAGTCCAGTAAACTTTAGTTAATGAACTGATGTTCGCTCTCAAAGTGATTTTGAATATAAGCAGGCTGCATTTAATTGCACTGCACTGAACCTGTTTGCTTTCTGTGTAAAATGCTTTGAAAATACTATTGTTGTGAAATAAGCAGACTGAATTTGTTCTACGACCAGTGTCTTTGCTAAATTAAAGTTTAATTTTGCCTTAATTAAAGTTGATTTTCCATGAATGCAATGATCATATAAGTAATTGAGATGAACATGAACAAAAGCTTGGCTTGAATATTTTCAACAATAAGTGCTAAGTTGGGTCACTGTTGTGCCTGTGGCGCCTTATGTTTCAGAGCAATAAAGCCATAGATTATCAACAGGTGCTGGTACATTTGATTTTATTTTTGTTTTATTACAATCTTAGAGAATCTTGCCTAGTTTTATTCAATCTGAGGCTTTTCCCCACCGTGTGGTACTCACCACAGGCCTTCCCCTGGTCATTGACGAGGACACGCTGTACAGGAGCCCTGACCAGCACCTCACCACCCGCCTGCTTGATGACCGGGATGATGTGAAAGGCAAATTCACTGGCACCCCCAATCGGGTAGTAGGCCCCACGTTTGTAGTGGTGGAGAAGAAGAGCGTTGATGAGAAAGCTGGACTCTTTCGGAGGGACACCTTAAAAAAAGGTGACACATAATAGTTGGAGGTTGCACAGTGTTAATGAGGTCTGTTTGACAGTATGTGTGACTGAGTGACTGCACCGTAGAACAGGTATGCAGACAATGCCTGCAGGTCCTTGTTCTTTGTGAGGCGGCTCATCATTTCTGAATGGCTGGTTCTGGCTAGATGAAACACGGAAGATATGCGATATATCAGGCCGGTCTGAATGAGGACGTTAGCCAGCCAGAAGGGTAAAATCTTCAAAACCGCAATAAGTGAGGTCCTCTGTGAGGCAAGCTGCAAGAACACAATCAGTTTATTAATGTCTTCACATTGTGTTTAACAAGCATTTTCAATTCAATTCAATTCAATTCAATTCAATTCAATTCAATTCAATTCAATTCAATTCAATTCAATTCAATTCAATTCAATTCAATTCAATTCAATTCAATTCAATTTGAATTTTATTTATATAGCGTCTATTACAACACAAGTTGTCTCCAGGATCTTTCCAGAGACCAGAACATGACCCCCGAGCAATTATTACATAAACAGCGGCAGGTAAAAACTCCCCTAGTGGAAGAAAAACCTTAAGCCAAACAGTGGCGGGAAAAACTCCCCTTTAAGAGGGAAGAAGCCTGGATCAGGAGGTCGGGATTTCAGCAGGTATACAACAGAAACATCTACACAGACAGGTGGAGGTAAGCACTGAGGTGGTCAGAGGTGGAACTGCAGGTCAGCAAGCAGCTCCTGAGGTTCTGGTCTGCAAACATGTACAGAAGAGAAAAAGAGGGGCCAGACCAGCCCAACAAACTACAAGAACAATGGACCACAATTATGAACGGAGAGCTCTATTAGGAACGTACGGTTCTATCAGGTCTTGCAAATGTTGCGGCGCTAGGCCATTTTGGACTTTATACACAAGTAATAAAATTTTGAATTGGATTCTGAGTTTTCCGGGGAGCCAATGGAGGGAAGTGAAAACTGGAGAGACGTGGTCTCTCTTGTTGGTTCCTGTCAGCACTCGCGCTGCTGCATTTTGGATCAGCTGGAGGCTGTTCAGAGAAATACTTGGACATCCAGCCAACAACACGTTACAGTAATCTAGTCTAGAAGATACGAACGTGTGAATTAGTTTTTCGGCATCACTCTGGGAGAGGATGCTCCTGATCTTTGAGATATTACGGAGGTGGAAAAACGCAGTTTTACAAACCTGATTAATATGCTGTTTAAATGACAAATCCTGATCAAAATAACTCTAAGGTTTCACACAGTTTTACTGGAGGCCATCGCAAGACCATCTAATCCCTTCCTGAGGTGTTTGGGACCACAAACAACAACTTCTGTTGTATCAGAATTTAGGAACAAAAGATTTGTGGACATCCAGTCCTTGATGTTCTTAAGACACCTGACATTTGTCTAATGGTTCTGTTTCATCTGCAGAACCAGTATGGACACTAATCCATCATCTGAGGTCATAAGAAGGTCATTCGAGACTCGAACCAGTGCTGTTTCTGTGCTATGATGCATTCTGAACCCTGACTGAAAAACTTCAAATAGATCATAGATAAAATGGTCACACAGGGTAGTCGAGTTGTCAATAGATTCCTTAGATCTATTGACAACTAAGGTCAGCTCAGGGAGGTCTACAGGAACCAAACAGTCTAGAGTCAGGTCAGGGAGGTCTACAGGAACCAAACAGTCTAGAGTCAGGTCAGGGAGGTCTACAGGAACCAAACAGTCTAGAGTCAGGTCAGGGAGGTCTACAGGAACCAAACAGTCTAGAGTCAGGTCAGGGAGGTCTACAGGAACCAAACAGTCTAGAGTCAGGTCAGGGAGGTCTACAGGAACCAAACGGTCTAGAGTCAGGTCGGAGAGTAAGGGATTCGCTGAAGTTGAAGAAATGCCCACAGCCACTGCCGGGAGGGCCTGGCTGATTTCCTCTCTAATTCTGACAATTTTATTGCTAAAGAAGCTCATAAAGTCTTCACTACTGAGAGCTGCAGGGATGCACGGCTCAACAGAGTTGTGGCTCTTTGTCAGCCTGGCTACAGTGCTGAACAGAAAACTTGGGTTATTTTTATTATCCTCTATCAACACTGTAAGACTGCAGCTCTGCACCCCGGCCTGGACCCTGAATGGTCAGGGGGAGGATCTAATAATGTCAGCCAGATTTCTAGAGATAAGAGCTGCACCATCCCGGGTGGGATGAATGCCGTCTCTTCAAATACATACAACAGTTTGTTGGTATTTTGGGATTGGTGGTAATTCACACCTTTATTATTTGGTTGTTCTTGCAAATTCCAATTTTCATAACTTTAAAAAAAACAGCAACTGATTCATTTATTTAGCTCTTCCTGCCCCCTACCGATTGTTGTCCTCTGTCTCATCCTTCACATCCTTGTCAACACTGTCGCCTCCCTCTCCCTACCTTAATCAACCTCATGAACTCGTCAATGGCCTTCTCTTCTCCAGGGAACTGCTTCCTCAGGGAAGCTGCCATCTCAGTCTTTCCTGCATGGATATGGTATTCCCTGAGAACAAAAACATATACAAGAAAAAATAAATAAAAGGCTAATAGAAGGGAAATATTTTTTTATGATTTGTTTCCCTTGTAGACGATTTCAAATGTAACGGAACAATATCTGGAAACAACGGTGAACAAGTAAGGACAACTGCTAACAACAAGGTTCTCATGAGAGGAGAAACTTTGCTAGAAGAAAGCATGAAGCATTGGAGTACCGGTGATGACACATGTCCCACCTGCGCTGCTCAGGCTGGCCCAGCAACAGCGTATCATAGTGCTCTTCCAGTTTTGCAAACTGCAGCTGCCCCTCTGTGATCTGATCCAAAGCAACCTTCAACAAGCTGTTCTCATGGAGCTGGCCCAAGTAATGGATGCCTGATGGCAGCAGGAAGAGGATCAAATGATTAACTAAACAAGAAACAAGAATCCGAAAGCAAATTCACCTGCAAAACATTATACTTCAAAGGTGTTAAAGAGCACTGTATTCTACATTTAAAGTAACTCTTTGTTTCAGATATAAAGGATGAGACAGCGTCTTTATAAATGAGATGTAGTGGTTTTGGTTCTTTATACACTGAAAGTAACTTTTGATATGTTGTAAATGATGTGACTTATGTTTAAAAGTTCAGTTCTCTTTAAAGAATGAGGTGAAATATTGGAGACAAATTGTATTTATTAACTTTTAAACCATAGAGCAAGCTGTATTTGGACCCATCTTCTTTTTTATGTCTGAGTCGGAAGCAAATGTATACCATCTTGATTGTTACAAAACATGTAACCTGTCAATTCTGAAATAAATTGATAACTCAAATTATTAATCATATGAATTTATTCCCAGTTGGTATTAAAAGTCCATTACAATCCAGCTGAATTTTTTTTTTTATGACCAGATGTGTTTACTGTGTAAACGGGGATGGAAAAGTTCAGCCCGTCTGTGAGGTCATCATGGGTCGACTCAGGTCCGACCAGCAGTGTGTCTGTGCAGTTCGGGTTTAGTCGTCTTCCACAGCTGCAAACATGTTGTTTTGAGAACTGCAGTTATTTTGTCTAAAGATGACTGAACGCCTTCCTGTAAAACTGCTGTACTGACGACTCTCTGTGTCCCTGCTGCACTCAAACTCCACACATACACGTTGACTCTTTTGTATGCAGCAGATAATTAAATGATTCAGTGAGTCTTTATTTTAGAGTGCTATTATACCATGTCAGTCTTACTCAGATATTAGAGTAACCTAGTGGTTACAGTGTGTTAATACAGAGGTTTTAGATACTTTCTCCCACAACAGAAACATACCCACATCAAACTCGAATCCCTTATTCTGGAAGGTGTGTGTGCAGCCGCCAGCCTGATCATGCTGCTCCAGAACTACAACCTTCTTTCCAGCTTTGGCCAAAAATGCTGCTGCTGCCAAACCTCCTATGCCGCTGCCAATCACCACCGCATCCAGCGCAGGAGGGACTCTGTCTACTCGAAACCCTGCAGAGAAGTTTTCCAGTCAGTGTGGGGGAGAGTGGAACACAGCTCTTATACATCGGATACATCGTCTGGTTTGTCTGAGACAAAATTAAACAAACAAATAAATATAATACTGAAAAAGTGGTCTCCTGTCCCCACTATGAGCAAAAACCAGCCGCCGATGGGTTCCCACGCCTGGTTGTCTCTTGGGACAACTAAGTATCGTATCAGTCTGACACGGACAACAACGAACGGAGCTCATAGAGCTGCAGTGGTCGTCACAGCAGAGACGATTGGAACAGAAGAGACCAAACAAGCCAGTTTCATCAACACATCTTCATTTTTATGAACTGCTGAATTATAAAAGTGTAAAAGTTCCTTTGTGTTGTTTTATCTGCTTCTGTTGCTACAAGATAAATCATGTCCTTTATCCTTGATGGATCCTTGATGGATCATGACAGTTTCAATTAAATAAAAGCGAAATGAAAATTCAGCTTCTGTTGCCATGCATGTTAGACTGATTTTAATTTTCTGTTGTTCATGACGTTAACATTTAATGCCCTGTGCACTGTAAAAGATACTACATCTATTGTGCATTTATACAGTGTCCTACTGTTTCTTTATACTTATAAGTGACATTTATATCCCTCGTGTCTAAATTGACAGTTTATAAAGGTAGTTTATTAAAGTAGTTTATTCTCAATTTGAGGACTGCTCTGCATTGATCAGAATTACGTTTGACACATAGATGAGAGAGTTGACTCAATGGTTCGTTCTCAAGGATATTAAAGATTGAAAATCAGGAAAAAAAACAATAAAACTGCTGAACAAAGTAGATTCATAGGAATTTATCTGCCACCACAGTAGCTTCAAGAAAAGTGGAATAACATTTAAAATGTGTTAAGTTCATTAATGCTGATATTGGACTAAAAAGGCAAATGTTTGATTACTTGAACACTAGAAGTAAGAAAGTGGACCCCATCAGTCCAGTTCAGAGTTCCTTACTCTGGCTCCCTGTACACCAGAGAACAAACTTTCAAATACTTCGGTTAGTTTATAAATCACTGAATGATTAAGGACCTAAATACATCAGAGACTTGTTGTTGTCATGTCAACCATCCAGACCTCTCAGGTCTTCTGGTTCAGGTCTTCTGGTTCAGGTCTCCTAGTTCAGGTCTTCTGGTTCAGGTCTGGTCTGTGTCCCCAGGATCAGAACCAGACATGGAGAAGCAGCATTCGGCTTTTATGCTCCACAGAGCTGGAACAAACTTCCAGAAACTGCAGGAATGCTGGAACCCTCAGTTCCTTTAAATCAAGGTTCAAAACTCATTTGTTCACAGCTGCCTGTGACTGAATTATTTAAACATTCTGAATTTAAATTTAAACTCTGTTAATTCCAGTACTTCATTGTAACTTTTAACGCTTAAGTCTAACTTCCTACATTCTGCCACGGCACCGTAACTCATCATTTGTTTCTCCTTCTAACTTTTCACGTTGTGATTAAGTACAGCAACTTTGAATTTCCTTGTTGCTGAGATGTGCTTGCAAATAAACCTGCCTTGCCTTACTTATAAGAATATATCATACTTGCTGTAGTGACTCTTGGTTTTAATGTCGTACTCCAACCTTATTCTATTATCATTATTATTTCACATTTTTCAAAAAGCTTGAGTTACTGAAAAAATGTAAAATGTTGATTTCACAACTTCTTATAAATAAATAGCATCATCTTTATAAATATTGTACAAAGGTATAAAACCTGCTTTCTCTGTAGTAATGGATACACTAACAACAAAATAGTGAATATAATAGTAATTAAATATTGTCTTAAATATTTCGGTAAATACAGAGGGAAATAGCAGTTAACATTAGGATGCCAGATGTATCATATCTGAATCCTAAAGGTCTGGGGCTTCTGTACTGGCCTCATAGCTAAAAAAACATATACAATAAAAACAAAACACTTTCATAAATGAGTAAGATTACCCAGTGTATTCATAATGATGCAAAATTTATCATTCAGAACTAGGGGCAAACTTGGGGGTGTTTTTAATTTCCATATATAATAAACACTTCAAATTAAAAGAATAAATGAGGATTTTCTGCACATTATTTCTTATTTCTGGCTTTAAAGGATTAAACACAGATGCTTTTACCTCTCTTCAGCCTGGCATCCCTCTCTTTACGGTCAGTGACCAGCGGTCCCAGGGGTCTGAGGCTCTTCTCACTGAACACGGCAAAGCGCTGCCCCACGGTCAGGTAAAACATGACGGCCACTGCCACCAGCACAATGCACAGAACTCCAAGCAGCCACCACCACATGGCAGAGATCTTTGGACTGACGCTGATGGTGGAGATGTAGACTGGAGACAAGATCAGCTAAAACAAATGATAAAAGGTAGAAACTCAGTGAAGGACAATCAGAAATATGAGTAAGGGAGAGAGGAAAGAGAGCCAATAAAGGCCTCCCCAAAGAAAAGTACAATATGGAAGAGGAGGAGGATAAATTGAGGGCTAAAGTGAGGAGGATAGGTGGTTTTTAATTAGAACGAGAGCAACAATATAATATATAACACATAACACTAGAGTTTCAGAGTTTAAAATGACAAGATGGGATAATGCATTCTTCATGCCAAGCACACGAGACTGGCAGAGACGAAAGAGCTGGTTGTTTTTTTCTCAAAGAGACTGATTGAGAGTCGCTTTCCCATCCTGCAAGCGAATTTGAAGCTCATTACTGGACTGCCTTAGGATGAGTGCTACTTGTGTTTTACAAAAATCTTACTGTGGAGCTGAAATCATCATAGTTCCACTAGATGACTGTGAACAAAGATGCTTTCAGTAGCTGTACAGGGAAGGGGACACTGAGCTTTCATGAGCTTTCACCAAAAGTTTAGCATCAAGTAAATGGCAAAATGGACATCTTGCATAAAGTGCATAAAAGACTATTCAAGTGAGCTTAAAGATCTGAATCTGAAAAAAGTATAAGATAATGACAAAAAAAGAAGAAACTACATCATTTAGTATATTCAAATACACTGAAAACTGATCATGATCCTTATAAGAGACTTAAAAAAGATATTTTGTTTAAAAGATCAATCAAGGCCAGTGACGCAATGAAAATATAAACATATATTATGTCTTTAGAATAAGACAAACATAACAGACATGGTTGAATAAAGCATATAAACTGTTTTCAAACAGCTAAAATCAGGCAAACTGCTTTTATCTCAGCTAGTTAATTATAAAAGATGTAGCTAAGACCCAATCACACAGATGTTAAAAGTGTTATGCTTGGCGCAGGGAACAACACAGCGTCCCAGGGGTATGGACATCTATTCTGAGTGAGTAAACTATCTTAAACCTAAAACAACTGAGTCACAGCTCCTGGCTGCATGATCACCAGTTCGGAAATTCTGGAAAGTATCAACATGCTGCCAAACGGGAAAGACCCAGAGCCGTTTAGCTCAGTTTTTATTTTTAAATGCAGCACCACCAAGTCAATCACATTATTAACTTATTAACTAATGTATGAAGGAATCCTAAACCAGGACTCCAGGTTCACTACAATATCTATAATGAGAGACTTCAGAGTTTAATTCACACCTGAGGTTTGCAAGGGAATCCTTCTTTTCTGAAATCATCAACAAACATCAATAACAGTCGTGTAACAGCAGCAAACAAGACACGACTGTTATTGATGTTTGCTGCTGTGTTCCGGTTAACAAACCCTCCTGTGTCAGTAGCATCTGAACTCCACTTTACTTAGGCCTGCAATGCATTTGCAAGACCCCAGCATTTGACACCGGTGACCGTGATATATGACTAGAGAGACTGGAGTTGATCGGACTTTCAATTCAATTCAATTTTATTTATATAGCTTCTATTACAACACAAGTTGTCTCCAGGATCTTTCCAGAGTCCAGAACATGACCCCCGAGCAATTATTACATAAACAGCGGCAGGTAAAATCTCCCCTAGTGGGAGAAAAACCTTAAACCAAACAGTGGCAAGGAAACCTCCCCTTTAAGAGGGAAGAAACCTAAATCAGGACCTGGATCATCAAGACCAGCCAGGTAGAGCAGGAAAAGGGAGTTCAAAAAATAGATCAAAAAGAAGGAATCAAGAACATAACTTTCTTGCACAATACTTGAGTTGTTTGAGTCTTACTTAAAGGACAGTGGCTACTTTGTGTCAAAAAGTAACTTTAAATTGGAATTAATAAAAATGACAAGTGGAGTTCCCCAAGGTTCCTTCCTAGGACCCTTCCTATTTCACATATACATGCTTCCGCTTGCTCAGATAATAATTAACAAGATAAGTTACCATAAATGTGCAGAAGACACACAAAGACAAAACTGAAGAAGTTGTGTTTGGACCAAAGCAAGAGCATTTACGAGTCAGCACACAACGTCAGGTATTACCTGAACCTTGAAAAACTCTTTCATGCATTTAGTTTCAGTCGAATTGATTGTCAGTCGAAGTGTCTTCAAGGGTCTGGCTACAAAGTCAATCAGACAGCTACAGCTGATCCAGAACGCTGCCACCTGAGTTCTCACTAGAACTAAGAAAGCGGACCACATCAGTCCTGTTCTGAGGTCTTTACACTGGCTCCCTGCACCTCACAGAACAGACTTTAATATACTTCTGTTAGTTTATAAACTACTGAATGGTTTAAAATACATCAGAGACTTGTTGTTGTCATATCAACCATTCAGACCTCTCAGGTCTTCTGGTTCAGGTCTTCTGGTTCAGGTCTTCTGGTTCAGGTTTGGCCTATGTCCCCAGAATCAGAAAATATAAATATAAATATAAATAGAGGACAAAGAGTGTTATAGTAGTCTTAGAGACTTTAAACTGAATAAGGACAGCATCTATAGTTATCAAGAAACTATAAATGTGGGAAAGTATGTTTTTTCCTCTAATGACTTTAAGAAGGTTGGTAGTATGTTTAAGGGGCTACTTTGGAATAGAAAACAGCTACACATGAGCTTGTGAGAATACACAAAAAAAAGACCTTGCTTTTTTTGTCCATGAAGATGCTTCACCTTCACTCCGGACGGCATCCACAGAGTTCAGTTGGTGTCATATGCAAATCTCTGACCTGCCCATCTGTCTTGGGGGCCGTTGAGAGATTTTTGACACTGTTAGTTGCTTACCTGGTTGAGGTAAAATGAATCAAAGTGCAAATGGTTGTGAACCGCCTGGGACCAGATTCAAAGCTGAATTTTAGGTGTTGGATCTGCGAAAACTGAGGTCTTTGAGGAGCACCATAACCAGGATGACCAGGAGTCTACACCAGCATATCAAATACACTGGGTTCATATTATTTGCAAGATATATATTTTATTTTATTTGAAAAGATATAAGTCAAAATAAAAGTAAATAATAAAAGTAAAGTAAAAGAAATGTCAATGTCCTCACATTTTTCTGATTTAGCGTTGCATATGAGAAGAATCTTGAATTCTGTCTAGGACTTTATAGCAGTGACAACAAATGAAATTTAAATGTTAGAGTTATTATGGCTCCTGCTACTTCTCCTTGGAGATAGTTTTGATCAGCTGGAAAATATTAATTTTTAATTTTTTTTTGTTAGGACCTTAAACAAATGACAGTGGTCCAATTTTAAAGTTACAAATGCACAGACGGGATTTCTGTTGAGAGTGAAAGTTTTTAATGTTGGCAATATTATGCATATAAACAAAGACTGCTAGAAATGTTTTTTTTTTGGTGTTAATTAAAAGACAAATCCTGGTCAAAAGTAATTTCAAGAATGACTAATAACTAGGGCAGCGCGGTGGATTAGCAAGGTCTCACACCAAGAAGGTTCCTGGTTCGATTCCTGGCCTGGTGGGTCTTTCTGTATGGACTTTGCATGTTCTCCCCGTGCTTGCCTGGGTTCCCTCCGGGTACTCTGGCTTGTCCAGGGTGTGCAGTGTTTAAAAAATACGGGGTAGGGCTCCGACTTAGGATAGTGACCCCGTGACCCAGAGAAGAAGTAAGCAGGTATAGATAATGGATGGCTGGATGGACTAATAACTACACAGAGCCACTGTATTCCTGATTGGCTCAGGTCCAGAGACAAGAAAGTCTGTCCTCTGAGTTTAGAAGCAGGAAAGTAAAAGTAATCCAGGTGTTTGTCTTAGTGGGGTTTAACTGATGGGATCAAATTCTGACTGCAAACCTTTGACATGTCATTTCTGGGCAATCATCACATGGACTTAAATCACGCTGCTGCTACAGCACAATTCATTTCCCTGCAGGAATTGATCAGTGTTTTGAATATAATTTAATTTAATTGGCAAACTATCATATTTTTGGTTTGCATCAGTTTGTTGAGTCTTAGATAAGTTTAAGCTAAAATGTAAACTGCTTTCCTGAACCATTCAGCTAGTCATTTTGTCATGAAGTTTAAACAAAATGTTATCCTTCAACATCAGAACAAGATAAACATATAACACAGCGAAGCCTTTTTATTAACTTTTATAAGTGTATTTTTTAAACATTATAACCATTTGTAGAAAAAAAACATGAAGTCATACATGATCTCAGTCAAATCAATAATTTATTCTGAAAAGACATCATTAATTGCAAGCTTACATCAACTTTCAGGCTAAGTTCACTTGCAGTTTAACATTTGACTGAAGAGATTTTGTCTTTTTACTGCTAAAATGAGCACATGAGGTACATTTCTTCCTGCAATATAGTATTTGGTCCTGATTGAACACATCAATGACTTTAATAGATGGAGCTAACGTTTATTGGAAATACCGAGGAGACTATTTCATCTTCATGCTATATAGTACTTGACCTAATGAAGGTAGGGTAAGTGGTCCGATGCCATTTCTAACTCAAAAGACTTTTGCTATATTCAGTGAATATCTTGTCACCATCAACTAGATGCCAATTTCATGGATAAATAATGAAAAAGCTGGTCTTCATACACATAAACCACAACAAACGCGTCCCCAGCCAAACGCCAACAGGGCACGATGGACTGTGTTTTCCTGGGACCAGTAAAAGGACGCGATACTGTCCAGATTCCCCTAACCCTGCCTTTAAGACACTTTGATGTTTTCTATATCTTCTAAGAGTTTTACTTTAAGTCCCCAGAAATAAACCAGATTGGATCATTAAGAAATGATCCTTTATACCAACTGAACATGTTTCAGTACATATTAGTACTGTTTGAGTGCTAAACATTTTGTAGTACTTAATAAGTACATGCACAGTTCATTTAACTTTTCTATATGCACTTAATTAATGATAAGTAGATGTGTACAGTAAACTTCCATGTTTTTTAATGTAATAATTGTAAATGTGCCATGATGCAGAGTAAAAAGTCAAATGATATCAGAATAACTGCTTCCATGCTGAAATGAGCATAAACCAGTAACCATACATTGACAAAACTGTTCCTATTGGATGGGCTTCATAAAAAAGTTCTTGGTGCAGTTTTGCAGAACAATCATGGTCTAGTCCAGCACTCCAGGTGATGGATTAAGTTTAGCTGCCAGAAAAACATCTGCTATTCTCTAGCTGCAGTCAGAAACTAGAGCACACGTCTAAATCTTACTTTACTAGACTCAAAATCTCTCCCTTGATACCTCCTAAGACAACTATCAATTACTTGTTTTCACTGTTTTTACAAATTCTAATTTTCCTTATTTATCACTAAACAACTCCTTGTGCATCAAAAATATGCTGTAGCTGCCACAAAAAACATCTGAGTACAAAGAATCTGCTGAGGAAGATTTCTGCAGTTGGCACCGTGGACAGTATGAACAAAGCGGCGAAATACAGTTTAAAGAAAGCAAAAGTAAAAGGGGCTGAGCCATCGTAAGCGCCTCAGTCGCTGCGTCCTTTTCCGGTTCACCACAAACATGTCTTTACAAACGACACCGTGAAAACTATCACAAAAAAAATCACAAGCTTAAATAATTGGCAAATTAAGTATCAGTTGTATCATGTATACAACTGGGTTTATACGTTTTGAAAATCAGAGTAATGACAATATAAAAGTATGATTATAATTATGTGTGTAACATTATTCTAGCTTTTTTATTAAACAGAACAGAGCTGTAGTGCAACCGTGTGTGTTTATAAGTGTTTACTTCAAACCTAAAAAGCAAAAATCAGCTGTAGTTAGAAAGAAAAAAAAGACCATGATTTTGCTGCTGACTATTTATCGTCGGATTTCACTAATCTGTAACTGGTTGAGCTTTCTTTTCATCAGCTGTTACCTGAGCATTTGTTGTCACCTGGAGTGTGAAGAAACACCTACAACCGGAGTAGACGGGTGGTGAAGAAACACCTACAACACCGGAGTAGACGGGTGCTGAAGAAACACTACAACACCGGAGTAGACGGGTGCTGAAGAAACACCTACAACACCGGAGTAGACGGGTGCTGAAGAAACACCTACAACACCGGAGTAGACGGGTGCTGAAGAAACACTACAACACCGGAGTAGACGGGTGGTGAAGAAACACTACAACACCGGAGTAGACGGGTGCTGAAGAAACACTACAACACCGGAGTAGACGGGTGCTGAAGAAACACCTACAACACCGGAGTAGACGGGTGCTGAAGAAACACTACAACACCGGAGTAGACGGGTGGTGAAGAAACACTACAACACCGGAGTAGACGGGTGGTGAAGAAACACTACAACACCGGAGTAGATGGGTGGTGAAGAAACACTACAACACCGGAGTAGACGGGTGCTGAAGAAACACTACAACACCGGAGTAGACGGGTGGTGAAGAAACACTACAACACCGGAGTAGACGGGTGCTGAAGAAACACCTACAACACCGGAGTAGACGGGTGGTGAAGAAACACTACAACACCGGAGTAGACGGGTGGTGAAGAAACACTACAACACCGGAGTAGACGGGTGGTGAAGAAACACCTACAACCGGAGTAGACGGGTGGTGAAGAAACACTACAACACCGGAGTAGACGGGTGCTGAAGAAACACTACAACACCGGAGTAGATGGGTGGTGAAGAAACACTACAACACCGGAGTAGACGGGTGCTGAAGAAACACTACAACACCGGAGTAGACGGGTGGTGATGAAACACTACAACACCGGAGTAGACGGGTGGTGAAGAAACACTACAACACCGGAGTAGACGGGTGGTGAAGAAACACCTACAACCGGAGTAGACGGGTGGTGAAGAAACACCTACAACCGGAGTAGACGGGTGGTGAAGAAACACTACAACACCGGAGTAGACGGGTGCTGAAGAAACACCTACAACACCGGAGTAGACGGGTGCTGAAGAAACACCTACAACACCGGAGTAGACGGGTGGTGAAGAAACAACTACAACACCGGAGTAGACGGGTGGTGAAGAAACACCTACAACACCGGAGTAGACGGGTGGTGAAGAAACACTACAACACCGGAGTAGACGGGTGGTGAAGAAACACCTACAACCGGAGTAGACGGGTGGTGAAGAAACACTACAACACCGGAGTAGACGGGTGCTGAAGAAACACTACAACACCGGAGTAGACGGGTGGTGAAGAAACACCTACAACCGGAGTAGACGGGTGGTGAAGAAACACCTACAACCGGAGTAGACGGGTGGTGAAGAAACACCTACAACCGGAGTAGACGGGTGGTGAAGAAACACTACAACACCGGAGTAGACGGGTGCTGAAGAAACACCTACAACACCGGAGTAGACGGGTGGTGAAGAAACACCTACAACCGGAGTAGACGGGTGGTGAAGAAACACTACAACACCGGAGTAGACGGGTGCTGAAGAAACACTACAACACCGGAGTAGACGGGTGGTGAAGAAACACCTACAACCGGAGTAGACGGGTGGTGAAGAAACACCTACAACCGGAGTAGACGGGTGGTGAAGAAACACCTACAACCGGAGTAGACGGGTGGTGAAGAAACACCTACAACACCAGAGTAGACGGGTGCTGAAGAAACACCTACAACACCGGAGTAGACGGGTGGTGAAGAAACACTACAACACCGGAGTAGACGGGTGGTGAAGAAACACCTACAACCGGAGTAGACGGGTGGTGAAGAAACACTACAACACCGGAGTAGACGGGTGCTGAAGAAACACTACAACACCGGAGTAGACGGGTGGTGAAGAAACACCTACAACCGGAGTAGACGGGTGGTGAAGAAACACTACAACACCGGAGTAGACGGGTGCTGAAGAAACACTACAACACCGGAGTAGACGGGTGCTGAAGAAACACCTACAACCGGAGTAGACGGGTGGTGAAGAAACACCTACAACACCGGAGTAGACGGGTGGTGAAGAAACACCTACAACACCGGAGTAGACGGGTGGTGAAGAAACAACTACAACCGGAGTAGACGGGTGGTGAAGAAACACCTACAACACCGGAGTAGACGGGTGGTGAAGAAACACCTACAACACCGGAGTAGACGGGTGGTAAAGAAACAACTACAACCGGAGTAGATGGGTGCTGAAGAAACACTACAACACCGGAGTAGACGGGTGGTGAAGAAACACTACAACACCGGAGTAGACGGGTGCTGAAGAAACACTACAACACCGGAGTAGACGGGTGCTGAAGAAACACCTACAACACCGGAGTAGACGGGTGGTGAAGAAACACTACAGCACCGGAGTAGACGGGTGGTGAAGAAACAACTACAACACCGGAGTAGACGGGTGGTGAAGAAACACCTACAACACCGGAGTAGACGGGTGGTGAAGAAACACTACAACACCGGAGTAGACGGGTGGTGAAGAAACACTACAGCACCGGAGTAGACGGGTGGTGAAGAAACACCTACAACACCGGAGTAGACGGGTGGTGAAGAAACACTACAGCACCGGAGTAGACGGGTGGTGAAGAAACACCTACAACACCGGAGTAGATGGGTGCTGAAGAAACACCTACAACACCGGAGTAGACGGGTGGTGAAGAAACACTACAACACCGGAGTAGACGGGTGCTGAAGAAACACCTACAACACCGGAGTAGACGGGTGCTGAAGAAACACCTACAACACCGGAGTAGACGGGTGGTGAAGAAACACTACAACACCGGAGTAGATGGGTGGTGAAGAAACACTACAACACCGGAGTAGACGGGTGGTGAAGAAACAACTACAACCGGAGTAGACTGGTGGTGAAGAAACAACTACAACCGGAGTAGACTGGTGGTGAAGAAACAACTACAACCGGAGTAGACTGGTGGTGAAGAAACAACTACAACCGGAGTAGACTGGTGGTGAAGAAACAACTACAACCGGAGTAGACGGGTGGCTGTGTTGACAAAAGCCACAGGACAGGCAGACTCTTCGGTTTGCTAGTGGGCGTCAGACTAACAATGTTTAGTTTGTCAGATAGAAAAGTGGAAAATAGAAACGAATGAACAGAAGTATTGTGCTTTCCATAACAAAAGTGGGTTAATATACTAGATTAATTCTCTTACATTATAATGCCAGGTCTGTAACTGAAATAACTGCAACATCAATGCATAGTTAAAAAAAACTATGGAACGTAAACTCTGACAATGTCTGCTGATGATCATCAGTAATGGCACAATTTGTAAAAACCTTCAGAAAAAAAGCATACAAACGACTCAAGTCATTATGTGAACAGGTCACATGCACCAGCACACACAGTCCTGTTTTTAGAACCACGGGACCTACATGGAGCAGCAACGACTACGGGAACCCCCCCACAAACACGCACGCACGCACGCACGCACGCACACGCCGTGACATGCCCGAGTACAGCTGCACTTTTCACTCTTTTTCCTACATCCTTGTTTTTCCTGCTCCTTCTTTCTTTCTAACGATTCCTTATTGCAGAGAAGACTATAATCCTGTTTAAATGTCTAATCTTTGCTAAAATACTGTTCAGCTGAAATGTCTACAGAAACCGATGAAAGCATAACTATTTGTTGAAATAATGGACTGTTTTCAGTACTGCGGATGTCCTTTTTGCTCCTTCTGTCCAATCCTTCCCGCGGCCTCCAGCCTGTTTCTAGAACACCCAGGTGACAGGGACCCACTGGGGGTTTTTAGAAACGGTTTCCAGGGCTGCTCTCACAGTACGGTAGGTCTCATCGAGGTTTTCATTGATGATGCTGAGGTCGAAGTAGTGCCCACAAGCTGCCAGGATTTTGGCGCTCTCATCACACGTCCTTTGCAGCTCTTCATCCTGTAACAGTAAACACAACTTGGCTTAAGGCACTGCTCTCGACAAATACCAATGTCATCTGTAAAACATATTAAATATATTGAAATAAATACTGGTTGAGGTGAAAATGTGAGTTTTTTTCACATGCATGACAAAAGGGTAAATTCTTGGTACCGTCAGCGTCTTTGTGACCACGCCTGCCTCTACCGCTGAGCGATTCATCGCCTTGAGCACCTCAAATTCTGGAGCCTGAAGGAACACTACATAGGGCAAGAACTCAGAGGTCCGCAGCACTTTGAGAGACTGGAATGAAGAGGAACACTGCCGGTGAACACACAGGAATAAAACACTTGAATCATTCTCTTACAAAGTGATAAGGTTTGAAAATTGTAACCGCGATATCTGTGACTACTGACAGTGAAAGAGCAAGTTCGTGCCCGATAGTGCCCATTGAGAAGATGCCCTAGAGCTGGGCACATGACAAGTGTGTCAACAGAACTCTGAAACACTCATTGGGAAGTAGTCTTTGCAGTAACGAGTTCATTACAGCTCCAAATGTTTGTGGGGCTTCTCAGAAAGCATCAGGAGCTGCCTGAAGAAGAGATTCGAGACAGAGCCAAACAGAGCTACAAACAGCACTGAATTTTAGTGGCCCAATAAGGATTATCTACATATATTATCTATACAAGTCTGTTTTTAGGATCTTGTGAATTTATGAAAGAAAAAAACAACACATATATAGTAAAGCAGAATGTAATCTAATAATATGAAGATAGACGTTAACATCCACCTACACACTGATACTTACATGCACATTCACACTCTGCACCACATATTCACCATATACTACACAATATACTACATATATACTATATATATATACTAGACTATATACTACATATACTACACAATATACTACATATATACTATATATATATACTAGACTATATACTACATATACTACACAATATACTACATATATACTATATATATATATATACTAGACTATATACTACATATACTACACAATATACTACATATATACTATATATATATACTAGACTATATACTACATATACTACACAATATACTACATATATACTATATATATATATATACTAGACTATATACTACATATACTACACAATATACTACATATATACTATATATATATACTAGACTATATACTACATATACTACACAATATACTACATATATACTATATATATATATATATACTAGACTATATACTACATATACTACACAATATACTACATATATACTATATATATATATACTAGACTATATACTACATATACTACACAATATACTACATATATACTATATATATATACTAGACTATATACTACACAATATACTACATATACTACACAATATACTACATATACTACACAATATACTACATATACTACACAATATACTACATATACTACACTATTTACTACAAATACTACACAATATACTACATATACTACACTATTTACTACAAATACTACACAATATACTACATATACTACACTATATACTACATATACACTATAAACTACATATACTACACTATACACTACATATACTACACTATATACTACATATACTACACTATATACTATATATACTACACTATATACTATATATATAATACACTATATACTATATATACTACACTATATACTATATATACTACACTATATACTATATATATAATACACTATATACTATATATATATACTACACTATATACTATATATACTACACTATATACTATATATATAATACACTATATACTATATATATAATACACTATATACTATATATATAATACACTATATACTATATATATAATACACTATATACTATATATACTACACTATATACTATATATACTACACTATATACTATATATATAATACACTATATACTATATATATATACTACACTATATACTATATATACTACACTATATACTATATATATAATACACTATATACTATATATACTACACTATATAGTATGTATACTACACAGTATACTACACTATATACTACATATACCACACTATTTACTACATATACACTATATACTACACTATATACCACACTATTTACTACATATACACTATATACTACATATACACTATATACTACATATACTACACTATTTACTACATATACTACACTATTTACTACATATACACTATATACTACATATACACTATATACTACATATACACTATATACTACATATACTACACTATATACTACATATACTAGACTATATACTACATATACTACACTATATACTACATATACTAGACTATTTACTACATATACTACACTATATACTACATATACTACACTATATACTACAGCAGTAGTACAGCAGTTGAGTGAAAAGACAACCCTGAGTAAGATGAGGACAGTCTCCCTGCAATACTACAATGTCCTTTTCTCCTTTTCCAGTAGTTTCTATAAATTATTATTCAGTTTTTAACCAACCGTAAACTCGCTTTAAAATATCAGAAATTGCTGGTTGCGTGTTTCTGGACTGTTTTGGGCGTGGACCCTTCTGCCACCTGTCCTTTGCCCAGTGTAGTCTGTACATGCGGCTTCAACTCGGCATGACGGCCCTCCAAAGGTAACAAGTTGGGGAGCGGGAAGCAACATACATGACCAGCATGGACAATTTTTTACTGTACCTGCTGTACACACACATCCTTACTTTTAAACACAACTTGAATGTAAAACTTTGGCACTGAGATACTGATATGTGATTTTATCTTATAGTGGGTGAAATATTATTCTCACTCCCCTCCATGGCCACTCCCCTCCATGGCCACTCCCCTCCATGGCCACTCCCCTCCGTGGTCTGTCAACTGACGCATCTTGACTCTTGGAGTCATGTTTGAATCTGCACTCATTGATATTGATCTATAGTCGTTTCATGTTAGATAACCACATAATGTCTCCACACTAGTGTTTACATCATTCAAATGACTGTCACTTATTTTTCTTGGGTGATCTGGCAACCCAGTACATGAGCTGCGTAGGAGGGTCATCCCACCAGTTCTGGACTTCCTGTGTATGAAATGTCCTGTCCAGAATTAGTTTTGCTCTTGTTCTTGCCACCTTGAGAAAAAGAACACATTTCTCTGTTCTCGTGGGGCATGTAACAACCTGAAGACCAGCTTTTCTGTCAGGGGGAAGGTGGAAAGACATTAAAATAAACAATCTACAGATTGGCATGTTTCACTGGTTGCCATTATGTCGTTAGATCGTATATTGCTCAGAAAGATGTAGACAACCACACAGTTCACTGTGGGTCCAGACCTCACTTCCTTTGGCAGGCACATATTTTGCTCCATGAACAACAAATAGAAGAATATACTTGGCTGTTCATTATTTGTATTTCTGCACTATTAAAACATCCGGTCTTTACAAGAGCCTAAAAACAGATAACTTCAATTTTAGATAAAAAGAACTGACGTGATCATTTACTATTTAAGGCTTTGACTCTTTTCTCGATCAGATATTCTGTTTTGAACGTGCTGCTGTTTGAACTCATTCTCTTGTTCCATGACAGTTTTAGTCTAGCTTTAGCTGTTGAACAGATGGTCTCATAGCCTGATAGATGGAACCATATCTAGACAGATGTAGGTCTGAGAACAACCCGCGAGTCCTCCCCATCCAAGGGATGGCACCGGACCGCCTTTGCATGCAGTTGGCTAGCGGTACGACCAATCAGAGCAACACACAAGGTGGCGTATTCAGAGCGACAGTAGGGTGAGTAGAAGGTTGTGGAGAGGAGGGAATTAAACTTTTCCCACAGCCTGTCAGCAAAATGGGAAATACATCTACTTTGCAGATTGGAATGCTGTCTTTTGTTCAATTGACAAAGAAAAAGTCCAAACCCTCAACCATTCATTGTCGCGGAGCTGCAGCCATCTGCACCATTTACATCCAGATTATGTTGCCCCTCTCTGTTGTCACTGAGTTAAACCCCCGCCTGAAACTCTCACATAAAGGATAGACTGATTTGACTGGCTTCCCATGACTTTTGAGCCTATTTGATGAGCTCCAACAGATGGTTGTTAGACGAGCCTGCAAAGCAAATTTAAATCTGCTTGCAGTACATCTAAATTTCTAGGCTGGCGGTCTCACATTTTACTGTAGAATCCAGTTTATAGACGAGTTCATGCTTGACTGTCAACGCAAGGCAGAGCTCTCTCATCCTCCTGTATTTCAGCAGCAACCCGTGTCTGCTAATGACCAACTTAGGGAAAACCATTATCTACATTTGACTTAGTTTTAGGTAAATAAACAATAACACTATGTAATATTAAATGGATATTTACTTGATTTGTACAAGCTGGAAACAGAATAATACTCTCGAGTCTTCTGTTATGGTAGAACGTAGTATTTGTGTGGTTCTAAGCGATGTTAAAGTAGTTTGCGCATACCTGTGGGTTGGCATCCAGTATACAGATGCGCCCCGCCTCCACCACTTCATGTATGGAGTTGATCTTTAAGCCATACAAGTTGCCCTCATACTCTCCGTACTCCAGATAAAGTCCATTCTTGATGTCAGTGTCCATCTTGCTGCGGCCAGTGAAAGCATACATTCGACTCTCACGCTCACCCTTTTTGGGCTTTCTGGAGGTGTCTGAATACAAGAAAAACAAGAAAAAACAACGTATTTTTTCTGAAACTTCAGTTGAGGTAGTTTACAGCATTTAAACAAAGGTGTTACAAACATGTGGAGTTAAAAACATCTCATTCATCAAAATCACATTCAAATGAACAAGATAAATATGACGTAAACATACATGGGATGGTGGTGCCAAAGATTTGCGGATCCCTAAGTAGAAGCTTGGCCTTAAGTCTTCGCCTACCAACACCCTGAGCACCGATTAAAATCAGAGTTTTCCTCTTGAAAGGGGGGACCTTGGCCACCTCTTCATAGAGCAGTATCTCATGCCTGTCAAACTCTGAGAGACAACAACAAAGAGCGGATACATTCAAACTTTGAAAATAAGAGCAGAAGAAAAGAAAAAACATTAAGAAAAGAGATTTTACTGTTTCATTCAGAAAAATGCATCTGTTTAGGCTTGTCATTGCAGCGCTTAACCATCTGAAACACTTCACCACCATCATCATAAAGTTAGTATTAGTACAACATCTAGTTGGTGTAAACTTTAGTGTGTCAGGACCAGTAGTCACAGCTGCAGCTGCAGGACCAGACCAGAGCAGCTGGTCTTCAACACAGCTTCATCCTGGATCTGCTGCTGTAGACCTGCTGCAGGGGGACACCAACATGATCCACTGACCTGCAGTCCCACCTCTGACCACCTCAGTGTCTGCTGTCTACACCTGTTTAGATAGTGGTCTCTGTAGTCCACCAACTAACCAGGTACCAGTCATAAATACATAAAACTCTTAGTTCTGCTGCTGACAGATAGTTGTAGTTGTACTTATATATCTGGTCTTTTGTACATTTGACGGTGTAGATAAAATGTTGATCCTAGAGACAACTTGTGTTGTAATAGATGCTATATAAATAAAATTGAATAAAATTGAATAAAATTGAATTGCTGAAGGCTCCAATCAATAGGCACATATTCATATAACTGTTGTGGATGCAGCAGTATAGGCATTCAAAGTCTAGACCCTGAATATTAGACAACCAGAATTATTCAGAAGAATTTGTAAACAAAGATTTGGACCTATGCAGCATGTGCACAGACAGGAATTGTATTTACCTGCATTTTTTGTGGTCACGTACATCATCTTCTTCTTCTTCTTCCCACCAACACCAGTACAAAGATTCCCTGAAAGATTAAAAGTAAACTCCTTTTATGCAGGGCAAACAGTTGAGCTTCGTCAAATTTTTCACCTAACCTGAGAAGCACATACAAAATGAAGATTTTAGTCTTCAGAGACTGGAATCCAGTTTACCGGTCATGGCCAATCATAGACAAAACAGAAATCTGCCAAATATTGTCTGTCCCCACTTTTCTGGGCTGTACTTAAGTATTTAAGAGTTAAGTCTACATGTTGATGTCAGCTTTATTGTGCATAGAAACCCTTTCACTGGGGGATATTTATATTTGAGCTAATTATGAAATTCAAAAAGTTAATGTCTCTCTGATAATGAGCTCTTGGGGTGCCAGCGAAACATAATCCGGAGGGATTTCACCACCGGATGGCAGCAATGAGCAATTGTTTGACGCTAGTCATGATTATACTGAAAATTACCTGCAGGTGCCAACTCTACATCTCTCTTTACAAAAGCTTTCCGTTTCTCCTCCAACATCTGGCTGGGGATTAGACCTGCACTTCCACCCTCTATATGACGAGCCTGCACAACAAATGAATACGCACAAAGAATGTAGAGTTTAAAACCACACACCAAGAAACCCTAAAAATAATATGGTCTTTTTTTATTGAATTATTATTCAGATTAGTTACCACCTGCTTTATTATCAGAAAAAACAAAAAAGAGAACATTTCAGCACACACGTATTTACCAATCCTATCAGCTGCAACATTATGCCTACTGACAGGCGAGGTGAGTGACACCGCTGATCTCAAAACGAAGCCTGTAAAAGCCTGAATCTTGGCAATAACATGGATGTTATTGCAGGGTAGTTTTAATGGGGTTAACTGCTGCCGTGTCTCGCCACAATGAGAATTTTCAGGGACTTCTATGAGGCAAAGCCCTGTCTAGGGGTAGGTTGTTGTCTTTTTCCCCTCTCTTTTTTAACAAGTGTCTGCATATATATCAATGGTTAGCAGCTTAATCTGCAAAATCCTTTTTGGGTGCAGCTCTTTGTTCTTCATCCACTCCCAAATAAGCCAGTTTCATGTTATGTTGGCTGTATGCATGTTGTCTCAGTTACCTGCCACCAATTGACATCGTCCTGGTTTACTATCTGTAGGATGTCTCCAGTTTCAAACTTTAACCCCGCCTCTCTGCATGGAATCAGATTGTCATTGGCTGGATCATAGTCATAGTGACACTTGAAGAAGACCTAAAGGTTTACAAACAAACACATGTCTTCATCTCAGTCTTGTGTTTCAATGACACAACAGTGTATTTTTGGACATTTTAAAAACATGTTGAGAATCATGGAAAACCTCTGGGGAAACCAGGAAAAGCTTCACTAAGAAGTATGACGATGTGTACCTATTACAGGTGTGTTGTGTTTTACAGTATGCGTCACCTTTCTTGGTGGGATGGTCTCATGGTAGCTGGGTAGGATCTTCAGAACCACAATGCCTCTGGCCGCTTGCAGCTCCTCCTGCAGCACTCTAGCATCCCTGCCCACCTCTCGCCCATTCACCTGCCAACACAGCAGACAAGGAGGATGTAAAATATCAAAAGAAAATAATAATCAAACAAACTTATAATGAAATTGACCTTTTTAGAAAAAGCCAGTGAAGAGTTTAAAATTAAAACCAGCAAAACATACAAGTTTTACGTAACATATTGGTAAAAATACAGCCAAAAGTTAATTTACAAAAAGCTGTTAATAAAAAGGAAAAACAAAACCAACCAACCAACCACACAGAACCAAATGAATGTTGCTGATTGTGAAAATCTTAAATAATTTCACTGGGAACTGAACTCTGTAGTATTTAAAAAAACAGCACAAAATAACAGCTATGATTCCTTCCAGTCAGGCTTTAAACAGAACCACAGCACCGAGACGGTTCTGACCAAAGTGTTTAATGACATTTGTCTGAATACAGACGGTGGAAACATGTCAGTCTTAGTTTTACTGGATCTCAGTGCTGCGTTTGATACAGTTGACCCCAATATATTACTGAAACCACTGGAGAACTGGGCAGGTCTTTACAGAACTGTAGTAAACTGGTTCAAAATGTACTTAGAGAACAGGAAGTACTTTGTGTCAATAGGTAACTTTACATCTGAGCGGATAAGAATCACATGTGGAGTTCCCCAAGGTTCCATCCTGGGACATCTTCTGTTTAACATCTACATGCTCCCATTGGCACAGATTATAAAGAACAACAAAATAAACTACCACAGCTATGCAGATGACACGCAGATATATATTACAATGTCACCAGGAGACCGAGGACCTCTACCGGCTCTTGGTAAATGCATTGAGGAGATTCATGACTGGATACTAAACAAAACCAAAACTGAGGTAATTGTCTTTGGAGCCAAAGAGAAACAATCACAGGTCACCACAGAGCTTCAATCTATACACCTGAAAACCACCAACCAGGCCAGAAATCTGGGTGTAGTGACGGACTCAGACCTGGAAAAACTAGTCCCTGCATTCATCTTCAGGAGGTTTGATTATTGCACCAGCATCTTCACAGGTCCACCTAAAACATCAGTTAGACAACTGCAGCTCATCCAGAACTCTGCTGCTCCAGTCCTCACTAAGACCAAAAAACTGGACCACATCCGTCCAGTTCTGTGGTCTTTACACTGGCTGCCTGATCTGATGCTGGTCTATAAAGATCTGAATGGTCCCGGACCAAAATACATCAGTGAACTCCTGACTCAGTATGAACCTTCCGGGTCTGAAAGGTTCAGGTCATCTGGATCCAGGTTTTTATCAGTTCCCAGAGTCAGAACCAGACATGGAGAAGTTTCCTTCAGCTTCTCTGCTCCACATGTCTGGAACAGTTATTAACAGTATCCCATAAACTTAATTGTGGTCCATTGTTCTTGTAGTTTGTTGTGCTTGTCTGGTCCTTCTTTTCCTCTTCTTTGCATGTCCTGCAGACCAGAACCTCAGGAGCTGCTTGCTGACCTGCAGTTCCACCTCTGACCATCCCAGTGTCTGCCTCCACCTGTCTGTGTGGATGTCTGTTGGATACTTGCTGACATCCCGACCTGCAGTCCTCATCCCCTTGGATCACCGTCTATCCATATATCACCCATATACACAGAAGTCTAATTGGACTACTGATGATAGTTACTATTGTATCCTGTCTTGTACCTTTGACGGTGTCTCTATGTCTCTATTCTTTCTTATTTCTTGCTCTACCCGGCTGGCCTTCGGCAGGAGGGTCCCCCCTCATCCAGGTCCTGGTCCAGGTTTCTTCCCTCTTAAAGGGGAGTTTTTCCTGCCACTGTTTGGCTTAAGGTTTTTCTTCCACTAGGGGAGTTTTTACCTGCCGCTGTTTATGTAATAATTGCTCGGGGGTCATGTTCTGGTCTCTAGAAAGATCCTGGAGACAACTTGTGTTGTAATAGACGCTATATAAATAAAACTGAATTGAATTGAACAAACTCCCAGAAAGACTCTGATCAGCTGAAACAGTCAGTTTGTGTACATCCAGGTTGAAAACTCACCTGTTCTCAGCTGCAGGTGAACAAAGACACAAATCCACAGTTTCAGCTTATGTTTAAAACCTTGATTAAATTTTAACTACTAATTTGATCTGATTTTTTTCTATTGTTCTTTTTATTTCTTTGTTGTTTAAACTTTAAAATATGCTTTTTATTCCTACTATATGATGTTTTAATGTGTCTGTAAAGCACTTTGAATCACCTTGTTGTTGAATTGTGCTGTACAAATAAACTTGCCTTGCCTTTTGCATTTTATGGGTTTTAAAGATGTTTTGTGCATTTTACTGATCGACCCCGATCCTTGTGATCCTCCTTTGTGCCAAGCTGTTTATTAACCAGTTTGAGCCTATTTCGCCGTCTCTGCTATCTGAAGTAATTTGTGAACTCAAGCCTACAAATGGTGTCACCGACAGCGTTCCCTGTCACTGTCTAAAGGAGGTGTTTGACTCAGTGGGCTGGTCAGGTGGTTCTTATGCTGGTCAATACCTGTCTGAGTTCAGGTAGTTATCCTTCAGCTTTTAAACATGCTGTTGTTCACCCCCTTATCAAGAAACTAAATCTTGATTCCTCTCTACTTTCACATTTCAGGCCTATCTTCAATCTGCATTTTCTTTCCAATGTTTTGGAAGAAGTTATCTTTAAACAGTTACAGTCTTTCTTAGTTGCTAATAGTGTCTATGAGAATTTCAGTGTGGTATTAAAGCTCTCCGTATCACTGACACGGCTCTATTGAGGGTTTTTAATGATTTAAATTGGATGGATTCAAACTTTCTGCATTTAAACAATAGTAAGTCATTGCGTTCAGGCGTTCTAATAACTTTGCGGTGTCTCCTCTTTTGGGGTCCCTTAATTTGAAATGTCACTCCACTGTTAAAAACATTGGGGTTTCTTTTGACACACAGATTCGGCTGGACTGTTGTAGTCCCCCCTAGGCTGGGTTGGTCAGGCTTCACTACAACGCCTACAGCAGGTACAGAACGCTGCAGCTCGATTGCTGACGGGCAGATAGAAGAACCACATCACTCCTGTTTCTTCCAATTGACTTAAAAATGTTATTGCTTGTTTTTAAAGGTAGTGTTGCTGCTCCTTTTTTTTTTTTTTTTTCCTTCCCTTTCTTGTCAGTGTGGACATCGTGCACACGCTGTATGTACGATGCACTGAAATTAGTCTCTGCTTTTAACCCATCAACTGGTCTCACTAGTGAGCAGTGGGGCTGCTAGAACCAGCGCCCCGGGGAGCAATTGGGAGTTAAGGGCCTTGCTCAGGGGCCCCCAGTGATTTACCATTGTGGGCAGCCCTGGGCTTGAACCTGGGTCCTCCACGCCCAAGCCCACCCTGATGAGAGCCCACCACTGTAACCACTAGGCCACCTTACCTCACAGAGCGAGATATTACAGGTCTACTGGCCGAGGAGGTCTGAGGTCTGCTGATCAGTTGCTGCCTGTTGTTGGGAGATGCAGGCTTAAAACTAGAGAGGAAAACACATCTTTTCTCACTGGCTTTTAACTAAGTTAACTAAGTCGTTTTTTATGCTATTTGTATGTGTTTCATTGTTTTTATGTAATTTTATCTGTGCACCAGTTTGGTCAGCCTCGGTTGTTTTTATTGTGCTTTATAAATAAATTTGACATTGACATTTCTAACAAGTGAATTGATCTCCTCGAGCGTTTAAAACATAAATTCCCAGTTATTAGAAAGTTTATGGTAAAAACAAATAATTAAAATGTATGGTTTTACACAGTGAGAACTTTAGACAATGCTGGGTGTACCTCAAGAGCAGGAAGCCAAACAGAAGCTGGACGGAGAAGCCAACTCATCCACTTTCAGCAAGAAAGTCAAATCATTTTGTATAATATTAAAAACAACCGTAAACCCTGATGTATGGAAATAATTAGAACACTGGTGTTTACCTCTTTGATGACATCTCCAACATGCAGCAGTCCTTGCTGGTCTATCATGCTGCCATGGAGGATGCGGGCGATCACCAGGTCTGCACCCTCCACCTTGAAGGTCACGCCCTGTAAAGGAATTAAAGCAGGTTATTGTCAATGCGTCAACAATAACAGACTTACCACCTTCGTTCTGGAGTCAGGCTGGACGTCACGCATTCATCTGCTTTGTGTTTACAGGTAATACTCAGGTGTGCGTGCTTGTGCACCGATTCTTACCAGATGCTCCCCTTCCACCTTGCGTATGCCCACCATGCGGATAGCGTCGGGGGGGAGATGCAGATTGTTAGCGTGCCCTTCTTCTGGTTCATTATCCACAAAATCACATGGGCTGGGAGGGGGGCTGTCGCACGCCTGGGACGCTACTGAATCATGAGTCTCCAGTAGAGACTTAAACACAAAAATGTCACAAAATATCTTTATTTTAATTACATTTGAATTTTTTATTCAAAATTTGAAAGCAAGCAGCTAGATGCTGACAAGGACATAAGGGGTATATGTGAAAAGCTGCCATGACTCTGGCTGACAACAGCAGGTTAATGCCGGACCCTGAACTGAATGAGGCTTCTTGAGCCCCACCGGTTTCTCCGAGGCTCCCAGTCTGACATCCCTGGAGAAAACTGACAGCAACGGCTGTTCAATCGGTTCAATCAGCCAAATCCAGCTGAGTTGAGCCCTGGTTCAGAGAGACTAAGTGCCCATTTATACTTCACTCCATACATCCAGCTGTTCTTTCCATCATCGTTGTGGGAAAAATGTCCTCTAGACTAACTAGGCAAGACTTGAAAACCAGGACTTGACTCAAAACTACATATTTTCAGATTTATTCTCAGTCTAAGGCCTTGCAGGGGAAGTCATACAGACGATCGAACAGCCAGGAGCAGTCACAGGAAAAAGACCTTTAAACTGATTATGTGTTTTAAGCCTTAAGAGCTTGACTCACTGTCCCCCTCATACTTCCGTAAGTTATTTTTGTTCATATGGTTGTTTACCAGTGTGCACAGCTGTTGGTCTCTGTTTGTGGCCCTGTGACAGACTGGCCACCTGTCCAGGTGGACCCCGGCCTCTCGCCTGTAATGAGCTGAGATAGGCTCCAGCAGACCCCCGTGACCCTGTACAGGATTAAACCGGTGTAGAAAATAGATGGATGGATGTTTACCGACACATCCGCCAAGGGACAGTAATGAGTCAGTCATTGGTTTCAACAATCCGAGAGACTGTAGTGGAAATTTTGCACAATAACACTTTTCTTAGGTTTAGGAAAATATTATATAGTATATATATATATATATATATATATATATATATATATATATATATATATATACTTCTGTGGTCTTTCGTTGCTCAACCCATAAAGGAAATGACAGATTCTACATTTCTTTCTATCGTAAAACCCAAACTTTACTTTAATTCTGCAACATCTGTGATTTCATCATTGAGACTGTGGAGCCCCTTGCAGAGCAGTGAAGTCATTCATGTTCAGTGTTTTATATTATATAAATATTTTTGCCTTTTTCATTGGTGGATACCTACCTTTCACACCCATATCTAGCCTGTCGCCTGTCTTTTTTACATTAACTGACACATATTGAGCCGCCCCCCCCCCCCCCCCGATAACTTGTCTCCAGGGGTACACCTAATCGCAGGCCACATCTAATGTAAACAGAACTGACAGGGAGCGGCGGGCTGTGGGCGGGTCTAATCTCAAAATGCCAAATGAAGATGACATTTCCGCCAGCATCCGATACAGAAGACCACAGCACCTGTAAGTGAGGCTGAGCAGCTTCATGTCATTTTCACGTTTCCATTTTCTCATATTTTGTTAACTATTGACTCACCCGTAACTTCCAGTGGTCCCGCTCCGTTTGTCCCTAATATTAAGCGTATGCATCAAAAGACGATGAAATCAACGCGAGATGTGGACACCATGTGCAGATAGATTTAGATACGACCTCCAGTAACACAACGTTTTCAGCCAATTGGACCGCAATTGGACCGCAACTGGAACTGCATATTTTCACATACCCGACCCGCAGTTTTCTTCTTTCAAAAACAAAATCAAATGTAGGTAAGCTTCTGATACTTCGTCCCGTAGGATCGTATGAACAGCAAACAAGTGTTCCTATGTTAATGTTCGACTACACATATAGTCTGCTGACGTCCGTCCAAGACTTTACCGCACAAGCGAGTCGTAACGCTCCAGCCTGTTGCCCAGACTGAAAAAGGGGTTTCTGTGGCCAGTTCTTGGATACATCTGAAACATATTGTTGCTGTTACTGACATTTGATTTTAAAAGAAATGTTAACTTGTTTCCCTGGACTAGGAGTAATCATAGTCCGTCTTAATCTAAACGTTCACACACTGATGATCCATCAGACCAACAAATATGATCTAGAGTCACTATTTCCTCAACATTTTCCCAGACTTTACTTTTTCTATCCGGGAATCTTTTTGTTTTTAATCCCCGTCTTCAACTTCTCCTGCTCCTGTCCGGAAAGCTTTCCGCTCCTGCTGCATCGTCGTGTCAATCAGCCATGGATGTGTTAAGTATTTATAATTTATATAACATTTGCATTTTTAAGTGCTATAAAATTGTCTTTAAATATTCATTGTCAAAGTGCAATAATCACTCTAAGCACGACTCGTGACCACGGGTGACCGTGGTCGACCGCTCAGTTCGGATCAGCCGGGCATCACTGAGGACCAGAAGGTTCTGTCCTGTCTGTGCCCGTCTCAAATGTAGAGAATAAATGTGCCTGAGCTGTTGTCATCTCTGATTCATTGACCTGGTTTATGTGTGTGTTGGAACACATTAGTTAGTTGACTGGGTCTCTGTGAGCCGGTTCTGACAGGGTGAGAAGCAGATCATTTCCCTGTGATGCAGCCACAGAGCTTTCGTCACTCCTACTCCCGGGTCTGAGGGTACATTTAATTTAGTGATATTAGTATTTTAAAAAATGTCGTGACACAAAGCCACTTTTGCAGCTTTTAGGTCGAGGTGACCCTACAGGTATGGAGGTCGGGGTCCTAGATTTACTCTCGGCTGATCTCTTGCTCAGGCACTTTCGTTTTTTTTTTTTATTTTTTCATTACCATTCTTGTCAGTATGTACATCGTGCACACGAGCATGTAGCATGTATCATGTAGCATGTGTGTATTGCCCACCTGGAAGTGAGGCTGTGTGAGTATGCGGGCCAGCTCAGCGGCTGTGCCGGAGCGATGTGTGAACGGGTCCAGGTCTCGCAGGATCTCTTGTAGCAGCTCCACGTTGTTCTCCCTCACCGGCGACAATCGGGGCTCCCTCAGGCTCTCCTCTTGCTCCTATGCAAACCCAGTTACCCATAACCGCCGGTTACTGCTATATTACTTTCAGCTTTGAATCACACATCATCACGTGTGCATGTCTGTGTGTGCACCCGACCTGAGGGCTCTCCATGATGCCTTTAAGGTAGATCAGGTCCAGGTCATTTGCAATGGTGGAGCTGGTGGTGCTGTCACTCATTGCGTCCAACACCTGGGGTACTGCAACACACACCAACACACGGGCATGTAAAGTACCACAGTCAGGGTTCCTCCATCAGCAGGACAGACATCCTGTCATGGCGTTGAAAATATCTGTTCTCTCATTCCTGCTGCTGCTCATTGAAAAAATGTTTTAAAGGCGTAATGTTCATGGAAATGTGACAATAAATAAAACAGAAAATAATAATGTGATATTTGCTAATGGCGAGAATGTTGTTTGGTCTCACCAGGTTCTGTTCTGGTGGAGGCCACAGGCATGGCAGGGCTTCAGTCAATCTGAGAGACACAGAGAGGAAACGAGTGGGAAATGGACAACAAACAAATGAATGTTTATTGTAAACAGCTGCTGAAAAGTGAAACTATAAAAATGAATGAGGATTTTTACGCTTATCAGGCTCAGACAAAACTCCTGCGTCCCTTCGCCAGAGAAACGTTCACAATACATCAGCCACATTCATCATCAGGTCTCCCAACCATACACCACCCCCCCGCATGCACTGTGCACGTCTGCATCACAGGCACACATTTCTTTGATTGATGCGCCTCATCCAGTTAAGAAAAGCCTGGTGAAATTACTTAGGTAAATGAATTTGATCAAGGGTGTAAAAGTTACATTGGAAACATAAAATCCACACACAGCTGGACATAACTACATCTGCAAAATTGTAAGCTATTTTATTAAAGATAAAACTGCTTTATTGATAAATTGCAAGGCAAGTGACCATGGTGCTACATAACTCATTATTGACACAACATGATTTGTCATTTGTGAATGAACTGATATGAACTAAGCTTTCCAAAGAACACAAACAAAATAATTCACAGAGAAAACAGTTCATTTCATTCCCAACCCCAGATCTTATGAATCACTGCAGAGCCATGGAACGTCGTTTCAGCATCACTGCAGGCATTCATGCAGGAAGTGTGACCAGTGGGCTCTTTGGCCAACGTGTTAATGCTGGAAATGAAGGAATGGCTTGATTTGTGATAGAGACACATTAACAGAGCTGGACGTTTAAGCAGCTTTTCACATTTTAAAATGACTTTTATTGGTTTATTTTTGTTCTTGCGTGCTCTAATTTTAATTTAGTTTTCATAAAGTGATAGAGAAAAACATTTCCTTCTTTCAGAAAAGAATAATCGAGTCTATACCCATGTAACCCTAACAAAGACATGAAAGGCACCTGGTGGAGTTGAACCAGTGTGACAACAGTGCTGACCACTACGCCACAGTGCAGCTATTTAAAACAGTTTAAAGCCCATAATGTCTGGAAGTCAAGTGTCAGCAAGCGTAGTAGTGCACGTGTAGTGCAGAGGTTTGCAACTTCACTGCCAATGCAAAACTTTGAGGATTGTTGCCTGACAGACACAAAGTGGTTTCATTTTATTGATGTTCATTTAACAGATAATACAAACTGCCAGCAAACAACTGGGGAGTAGCACAAATACAGAGGAGCCTATGGCTGTTGACAATCAGTTGCACAGGGACAGGAACTTGGACATCTGTACTTTTCAGCTTCATGGCGTACTACATATTTATTTATATCAGAGCCGATGTCTGGCTTGGGTTTCCCACACAACCATATGCTTGCATGCAATACGTGCTGAGATGTCTCATTGGGTCGTATAATTAGTAGGTTGTAGACTTGATTGGTTTGAGCGTCAACAGCACAGTTGATTGAACGTGAGTGAGATACCTCGTGTCCATCCAGACTAAAAACTAGGAACAAAAACACTCCTTCAGTAAATGCTGTGGTAATGACTAACTTTCAGATATATAAGTCTCAGCTGAAAACTGCAGATGCCTGAAAGCACGTGCAGGACCGTTTGGAGAGTGTGTGCATTTGGGAATTATCTTATGCATACTCCTCCTCTTTTCCTCCAATCAGACAGCAGAACTGACAAACACAGCGGGTGGTGACGTCAACAAGGGGGGGCTGAGCTCCTGCAATTGTTCTGGAACTGAAGATTCATAAAGAAAGAACAAGAGAGGGAGACAGAGAAGTAAAGACGGATGAGAAGAAGCTCAATAAGAGCCAAGGAGGGGCGTCTGGGTGCAAATCTGTGCATCACCATGGCAAAAAACGGAATAGTCAGTCAGTCAGTCTCTCCGTCCATCCGTCCGTCCGTCCATCCATCCATCCATCCATCCATCCATCCATCCATCCATCCATCCATCCATCCATCCATCCATCCATCCATCCATCCCTGCTGCTATGACGAGCTCCTGTTGAAGCTCGTGGCTGCCATGGAAACCTCCTATGGTTTTACACAGACAGACACATCACTGCTTGTTGCTGCATTACATAACACTTCAGGCAAAGTGAAGTAGACTGGCAGAGAACTGATATAAAAAAATAAAAGCAATAAAAACTAGGTTTGGAATACAGGAAGCAGAAGAGACTACTGGTTGTCAATCAAAATATCTTAATATATGATCAAACTCAGAATTTATATATTGTAAATGTGTAATGACCCATCTGTTACATGAATGTTATGCAAGCAAATGTCAGCACAATTGATTGGAAGTATGATAAGATTGCACGTACCAATCCATAAAAAGTGGTATTTCCTTGACATATTCCAACATCTGAAACTGACCCTAGGTGAAACCACGGTGTCATTTGATGTCACGTCACTTTTCACAATGACATCTACATCTGAAGATATTCAGATTCATCTGAAGAGTCATCAGTGACCACGTCAGTCGATGCCAAAAATAGAATCAGGCCCTACTTCAATTGTCTTCATTCGTGATCATAAATAAAATTGCATAAATCCTAAAAACACCCGCCTGTAATATAGTGAATGGTCCAAACTCTTATTTTTTAAGACTTTAAAATGGTCTCTTATTGCTCATTCCTTCCTTCCTTTATTGTTATGCTGATGATACGCAGCTGTATCTGTCTATGAAGATGAAACAGAACCATCAGACAAACTTCAGATGTGTCTTAAGGACATCAAGGACTGGATGTCCAGAAATGTTTTGCTCCTAAAATCTGATAAAACAGAGGTTGTTGTTTGTGGTCCAAACACCTCAGGAAGGGATTAGATGGTCTTGCGATGGCCTCCAGTAAAACTGTGAGAAACCTTGGCGTTATATTCGATCAGGATTTGTCATTAAAACAGCATATTAATCAGGTTTGTAAAACTGTGTTTTTCCACCTCCGTAATATCACAAAGATCAGGAGCATCCTCTCCCAGAGTGATGCTGGAAAACTAATTCATGCGTTCGTATCTTCTAGACTAGATTACTGTAACGTGTTGTTGGCTGGATGTCCAAGTAATTCTCTGAAGATCCTCCAGATGATCCAAAATGCAGCAGTGCGAGTGCTGACAGGAACCAACAAGAGACCACGTTTCTCCAGTGTCTCTAGGAAAGCACCTGGAGACAACTTGTGTAGTAATGGATGCTATATAAATAAAATCAAATTGAACTGATTTATTCACTCATTCACAGATAGTTGTACTGTTGTCAGATCAGCAAAAAATCTTAAAATAAGAACAGTTATACCAAAATGACATAAAGAAAAAAATGGGACGTGTGTGATCTTTTCTGCCATGTAATTAAATGTGATAACAGATTACAGGCACTTGCTATCAGAGCAGCATCTTCTTAAAACGATCACGTTTGGAACGCCTGAGTCAGTCAAATAGGTTCATGAAAGTAGTGGAGTTAAAAGAAATTAAATATATGCAGCTAAGATGCAGTGCTAACACAGCAACGAGCACCCAAGGATCATTCCCTTCAGCACGACAGGGAACATGCTCTCAAAATGAAAGAAATCCATGTGCTGCCCATCTTCCATGTCTTTCTGGCCTCATATAAGGATCTGCTCATATATTCATATAATATTCATATTCCTCTCTCCTCACCGCTTTCACACTTTTCCTAATGATGCTCTCCCCAGCTCCCAGCATCGGCCCATGGACTTATTCATCTATTACTTTTTATCATCCTTCTGCTTTCTCTTGCTCAGACTCCCCTCCCCTCTTTTTTGCTTTCTCTTGACACTTTCTCCTTTATTACCGTGTTATTTATGCATCCCCCCAACCTAGTTGTGTCTGCCCCTCCTCCCTTCATCTCCCACCGCCTTCCATCTGCTGACCTGCTCAGATAAAGAAACAAATCTTTACACACTCACTTACACAAACATGATTCTGAAGTTGATATAACAAGCAGCCCAGTTTGGTTTTAACTGTTTTGCTGCCAAATATTCAGTGTAACCTAATCCTAAATGATAAACTAAATGTGTTTTCTTTTCCACTTTATTGTCATATTTACACATTCCCAGCACTGCCTCTAACTCCACCACATAAAACAATGTAATGATCCAGTAATGCAGAGTCAGCGACGCCAAAACGTTGTTGTCGGGCCCCTGAAGGTGCACGGACGCGGCCGTGCGCGCTATTTTTATGTTGCTGATATTACTGTCTCGATCAAACATTTCAAATGATAACTTTTTTGTTTTTATTCCTTTTTAAAAAAAATCATCCTCGTCACTTACCTTTCGGTCCCCTCCACCGAACACAGGTGTGCACGCGGGCCGGACCTCCGCACAGACGTCTATAAAGGAGCATCAGGACGTGTTTACAACCGAGCTGGACATTCACATTCTAACAAAGCACAAAACGAAAAGCACAAAACACAAAAGCAAACTGAACGCAGCATCATGTTTGGCTTGGCTACGGCGCGACCGCGCGCACAGACGGTATCGTGGGCACACGCGCACCTTCGTGGGTCCAGCTCTGTTACAATAAACGAGCCAGAAATGATATAACCAGCACACAGAAGAAGCGTCCCGCTGGCCGATGCCGTCCGCCTCGGAAGCCGTCCGTGTCGGGTCCACAGACGTCCACCTGCAAACACACAATGACACTCGCGTCCGCGGCGTCTCGCGTGTGATTTGTTGTCGTCTCGCTGATGGCAGCTACGAACTACAATAATGGCGCCGCGAGGCAGGAAAACTCAACTGACTTCCGCATCATTTCAAAATAAAACCATGTTGCTGCACAAAGTTCCCATTAAATAATTGTAGAACTTTACATTTAGTTTAATTTACATTTACACCCAATCGATGCGCCGTGTGGGTTACACTCTGATAGGAGACCCGTTATCTCAACTTTCTAACGGACATTCTCATTTGCGGTTAATTTAGGCAAATTATGCAGTCATTTTGCCAGCGCGTCTTCATTTTATTCCTTTCAAACCTCTCTTGTTCATGTTTGTCCGTCATTTTCTTCCATGTTAATTCTCATTTCTGTATTTTTAAACACAAGCAAGTAAAAAGAAAAAAACCCTCTCATGCGTGGAAACGGTGGAGTAGCACAAACGTAGCAGAGCAGCAGCACCATCTGGTGGACAGGTTTTAGTATTGCATCTTAACTGAGTTGTATTTTTTTTAGCGTTAATCTTATGGAGTGAATTGCTTTGTTTTGCTATTTGAAAAAAGTGAGAAAGAATAATATCTTTTAAAACAAAAAAAGTGAAATAGCTTGGAGCTTGGATTTTGGATTGACCAAGAGAAACCGTTTTCGGACTCAGTGTTGTGGCTGTGTGAAGATGTGAAGGTTCAGACAACAATGGTAGTGCCATGCTCTTGACGCTGTTAAAAAGAAGTGACACTGTTTACTTCTGGATCCTACGTTGGACTTGGAGCCAGTGCCAGTTTGTCAAATGTGAAGGCATAGTAAAAAAATCACCCCAGAGTGTTTTATTTTATTTTATTTTTCACCTTGGTGGAAGTATGAATTAAATACTAACAGCATTATACTGCTCTTCAGTCTAGAAATGGACGGTTTGATACAGAGGCTATTCTTCTAAGGAGTCTGCACCTAAGGCACAACGCTTTACCCTCAGCAGGGTCACGACGAGCCTACAAGTAACAGCTAAAGGCTGGAAGACCTCACTGGAATGAGTAAACATCTCTGCTCACCAGTCATTGGACAGACAGGGTGTCCATGGCCAAACACCACATATAAGCTGCTGCACTTTAAAAATACCATTTTCGCATGCCTGAAGATTCCCACAGAGCACCATGGAAACCCAGAAAACTATGAGGAATGATGAAGAAAATCATTAAAATTACTCAGGATTAGTACTATGTATGGCACAAAAAGGGTACTGCTTGTCCAGGTTAAACTGCATCCCAGCCGTGAAGTCCTGATTTGGACTTGTTTCGCGACATTATAGCATGGACCAGTTGTCGTCATCCCACAGGTTGATTTGAGGATGGCCGTCCACCAGCCCGTCACCAGGTATGAACTCCGAGGGTTCACTTACTTTGTCCTCCGGCACTCTGAAGGCACAGAGAAGAGCTTGACAAATTATAATTATTTATGGGTTATCAGCTAAAACACTTGGTGCTAGTCTGTTATTGTGACTCATAAAGATCAATTATAACTTTTATTTCATATTCATTTAGAAAACCATTTAATACCAAGAGGTACACATACTTGTTTGCCACAGTTTTTTTTTTCAAAATGAACTAAAACCAAAACACTATTTTGCTCATCAACCCAACAAAAAGGAATAAAAACCATCAACAAATCTCAATGTCAGAGAAAACATATTTATTTGTTTGTTGTGATGTTACTTTATACACTAACAACAGTTAAACAGAGTTTCCACTTCTAAACGAGGATGACAGCAGAGGAACATTAATGCTCTCACACAGAGAAAGTTCATTTTCTGATTAGCTGCTATGATCTCACATATAGATTTCATTTGAATAATAAATTATATACAGTTTTGTTGTAAAGACACAGATGTGAGATATGACAGGAGAGGCAGAGGGGGCTTCTGTTCCAGTCAGTGATGGTCCGTTTGCTGTCTTCAGGGGGGGTCAGGAGCGAGAGGCACATGTTGGCCTCTCCAGGTGCATCGTGGGATGCGCCCAGAGAAACAGCCCAATGAGGGAGAAGTCACCACATGTAGGAGTCATCATATCTGCTGAATGACAGACAAAGAGTCAAACCTGCGGTTTCATATAGGCCTAAAGCAAGTGTTAGAGGTGTGTTAGGAGCTTCACCTCGACCTCTGGTCCCTGCTGCTGTCACCACCAAACAGCAGCTCTGCGATCACGTCCTCCTGAGCGGAGCGCTTTCCATACCTGGAAACAAAGGCGAAAAGTGGCATTTACACGCGGGTCAGCAGGAGCTGCCCGTCCTTTGTCATCTTACACATGTTTTTCCAATATGTTACAAGAGCATTTCACCATAACTGGTTGGGTTCAGACTGAAGTGTGTGCATGCTTCTGTTACGTCGTGTGTACCACAGGGTGTCATTTCCAAATGTGAAAAGGCAGCGCGACCAGCAGTTCCTCTGTTTTCCCATCAGTCACCGAGCCACGTCTCCCCACGACCCCTGCACTTCATTTTCTGCTCTACTGGTTCCTCTATGAGTGTTTGTGGCTTCTGCCATGTAAGGAGGCATCCAAGCAACATAGACTGTAAGATGTTCACCCCTCAGACGACGGCCTATCAGCCACCCATCACGGCTGATTGTGCTCCCATTCTTTATCTGCATGGCTGGATGTCAGTCTTTATTTCAGTTCCTCTTCTGCTTTTGCTCTACATTTCTTTTACTTTTGTTTTATTCTTCTCCAATTGTCTTGTGGTCCTGCACTGAAGAATAAACAGTTTGGAAATTTTGAAAGTTTATCTATTCTGAATTGTAACTAATAATGAAAATATTTGTCATCTTTATATTATTATTATTTGACTTTGATGATCTAATCTAATAAGAAGTAGAAGGTCTAATGTTTCTTTAAAATGTGTCATTTTCAAAAGATTTAATATTAAACCTTACAATTCCCAGACAAAAATAAAGAGATTGTGACCGTGAAGATAAAAGTATTCTCACACTGTCTTGAGTTGTTAGATACAGTTTGCTTAGGCAGCTATAGGTGGATCCAGCACAAGAATGTCTAGCTCCATCAGTGGTCCTGCGACTGCTTAAGCTGACCCCCCCCCCAGACAAACCACCACTTCCCTTATTGCATCAAATGGGTCTTCATAAGCAAATACCCAGCAGAATGTAAACAGTTTCCAAACAAATTGAGCTTCTACTCTCCGCTTTCACCCCAGCAGTCAAATATCAATGAGCTATTAGACTTTCATGAATAAGAGCAGATAGCTCATGAGTCAGACCGCTTCACATAAAAAGTAGAGATATGTGAGGGTTTCACGCAGCCGGGGTTTATACCTGAAACAGAAGGCCTGCTCTCAGACCCAACTAACAGAATTAAGGAGTCTTCCTGGATCCTTCGCTGCCACATTTATTGCTTTGATCCTGTTGATTTAGCGGCCTGGAGGTTTTGTGGCGTGAACAGTAATCTAATCTGTGGAACTTCTGTTGGGTGAAGCCTTGAGACACGTCACACATTGACAGAAGTGTGGGCTCTGGCGCAAATGTGCTCATCGTGGTGACACAAATAGAAGAAAAAGAATTATTGGCTCAAACACATAAAGGAAAAAGAAAAAGATCTTTAAATTTAAGGATAATGCTTTTAAGTTAACACATAATTTGATTCATTTAATTTCTTTAGGGACTCTCTGAGTCCACTCTGCAGTCGTCATCTGACTCCACATCAGTGGGAATAAAACATAGAATAATCAAGGTGAGACAGAGGATCATAACAGGTTTCTGTGTTAACGTTGTCTGTCGTGACATGACAAGAATATTTAAACTAATTAACCTATATCAAAGGCTTCGCTTTTCTACATGTCTGCTTCCTCAGTTTTCATGGTCGTTATCTTGCACTTTTTCCAGAATGCCAAACGAATGTTAAAGAAAGGCCCAACCGGTCACCCGGTCCAGGTTTGAGTGTCTTCATACCTCTGCCTGGTGATCAGATTGATGTAGTGTCTCAGGGCAGTGTAGTACTTGGCCAGCTCTTCGGGTGGTGCATCCTCACCAGGATTCTCTGGTTTTGGGGGGTAGGCGTCTGCCAGCATTCCCAGACAGACCAGCACACACAGTAACACGGCCACCAGCATCGTCCACGGCTTCAGCATCACGGCCATCTGCAAAAGTATAGCAAGATGCAGGCTTTACAAAGGATGTAGGTCTACATTTACTTTACAATGCATAAATGATGATGATGATAATAACAATAATTATTATTATGAAAATAATAATACATATTATTATTATGAATACAAGGAAATAAATAAAATTGCTGCTGTTTTTAATGAAGTCTTCTATGAATCTTTACAGCCAATTTTTCAATGTTTTAATGGTCAAAGGGATGTTTTATTGGTCAAAGGGATGTCTCCAAAGGGATGTCTCCAAAGGGATGTCTCCAAAGGGATGTCTCCAAAGGGATGTCTCCAAAGGGATGTCTCTCTGTACGTTTCCAGGTTGATACACAGTGTTCATAAAACATTTGATGTGTCCAATTGTGTCTGAAGGATGCAGCAGGAAGGAAAAGGGTCTTTTTTTATATAGAGGTCTCTGAAGCTAAAAACATAATGAAAAATAAAATAAGAAACAGCTTTGAGGTGTGGATTAACTCTTTTGACAGTGTGTGGGTCCATTCTTGAAGAAAATAAAACACAAGTATCAATTCTATAGGAGAATCTACATTTCAACACCATGAAGGATGTTGTGGGTTGTGATACAGGGATTATTATATATCATTATGATTATATATCAGAAATGTGTAGCATCATTACTAGCGACTGATGACAGGGCAAAAGCAAAGTTCGCTCTTATCAATATTTTCTGTATCCGTCTTCTGAGTGTCAAGTTCTTTTTCTTATTTATTTTTGTTCCTACTATCAGAAACTCAGAACAAAGAAGCCTTTTGTTCTTTGTTTTGGGGTTTTCTTGTACCTATTCATAGTAACCACCTACTTCATCTTTGGTTACACGTTTGGTCCAGTCTTGACCAGGCAAACTGGTTGCTTTTAAACTTTTGAAGCCCTCATCACAGACTCTAGACTGGAAACTCTGGTATCCTTAGATTTACAGAGAGGCTATAACCTGGCATTTTTAAACTTAACTGCCATTGCTGGAGCTAGATTTAGCAAGAGAGGAACTATATCAGATGCACCTTTATACGTAAAAATAGGTCAGAGGAGGCTTAAATATAATTTGTTGTAAAGTCTAACTGTTTTCAAGGTGGTGTTTCTTTTTTGGGGAAACCCTTAAAACTGTAAAATAAATAAATAGTATTAATATATCTGGCAATATATTGTTTAAATAGTATTGGGTGAACATATGAAAAATACATAAATAATACATTTAAGAGTTTTTACATGACTGGCATTGACTTAAACCTACAACTTAATTTCTGCTGTAAAGCATCGTTTTTGGGTGCATATGAAGAGCACAGTAAGGTTTTTTTTTCTTTCTGCCTTTTTATTGTGACACACACACACACACACACACACACACACACACACACACACACACACACACACACACACACACACATATAAGATAAGGTTGAATCATTTACTACTGTCATTACTACATCATCTACTGTATTAAAATGTAGTCATTCATTCTCATTTCTGCTGAGTCTAGTGCCTACGTCTATGTTAATAAGATGGCATCTCGACAGAATAAAAAGCAAATTTAGTCTCAGGCCTACTCCGCTGCGTCTCTGGGGGTAAAAGGGACGAACGCGCGAAACATGTCAGTTAACAAAAGCAGGAAAAAACGGAGAAACAAAGAAAATGCCCACGGCGCTGTCCTTGGTTCTGAAAACACCGGCACATCTCAACGAGCTGGTTTTGCTGAAGTTGACTATGATCACTCAAACTTCTGAAACATTTAACAATGGAAATTTACCAACATGACTTGCGAATAGGGTCAGTAAAACTGATAGTTAAATCCCCTTTATTCTCACCAGGGAAAACTAAATGAGAAATTACAATTTCTGTACTAAAGCAGGATTTACTTATTTATCAAGCTCTATAAAATGCAATTATAAAAATTTTATATAAGCTGGTTATTGTAAGCGGACAGAATGATGAATGTGGAGACTTACTTTGAGAAGACTGGGAGGTTCAGATAGAAGTCGGAGCCACAGGTGGAGTCTAATTGCAGCAGGAGCTCGTTGCGCTGTCGAGGACGTTTCCTCTTCTCTCCTCTTGAATGCGGATTTAGTCTTCAAGTCGCTGCACCTTGGTTCTAAACACCGCCAGTGGTGATTTATATAGTTTACAGGCAATAGAGGAGGGAGGGTTTACACGAGCACGCCTGTGAAGGGTGGGGGTGAAAAGAGCGAGTGCGTCAGATCATAGTGATGATGGGGACATTACTAAGGAGACATTACTAACACGTCGGTCACGCAGTTGGTCCGGTGCTTCTGATGGACTCGGCAGATGACATTTTAGGCCATGACACTCAAAAACTTCGCCAGAGTGAAACAGACAATCACATCTTTGGTTGCTCAAGAAATCTTCCTCGTGGCCTAAATATGTGATTTAGCATCAAATATCGGCAAAGCAGAATTATATATCCAACAGCATATTTACTTGCAGCCTTCTCATAAAAAATTGAAATTTAGCAGTAACCTCAAGAGAAAGAAATCAGATATCCCTTTTCGCTCATTCACTGAGTTGCTCAAGCTTAATAATGATACAGGAACTGAAAGTGGAGTTAATTTGAAGATCTTCTTGACTAAGTATATTTTCCCAGCAGAAATCAACAGTCCCCTGATACGACAGTAGTCGCATGGACGTTCAACTCACACCCTATCCTCTCCGTACGATGTTCCCAAATAACTGGGATATGGAGAGGATACGTCTTGAAACACCTCACGTTTGAGATCAACTGAAGAAAAGAAGCTTGCAATGACTGACACATGCAATTAGAAGCTTTTCAAGAATTGGTGTGATTAAAAAGACTGCAGCACTGAAAGCTTAAGTTCTGTCGTATCAAATTTGGTGAAGTTGAACATTTTTAGAACAGGTTCAATAACATCAGTGTCACCTCCGCGTCCCTACGAGGCTCTTATTTAGTTTCTAATTTCCTGTTATTGATTGGACATTAGTAAAATGTCAAGTTTTTCAAAGCCAGTCTTGTGATGAGCACAAAGAGTCTTGTTATGGTTTAGATTTTCCCATGTGCATCTTTTGCACACGTATCTCGTAAAATCATTCCCACCCTGCTTCTGTGGGCCCATTTACAACAGAATGTGGGGATTTCTACTTTCTTAAATTACAATCTTATATAAGGATTTGTAGGGTTTAATAAGCAACTTGTTACCTGATCTAAGATTTAAAAACTCTAATTATTGTAATCCCAAAGACCACTGTGTTAAAGCGGTTTAAAATATGGACGTCTTTTACTCAGCTTACTTTTCTTTTTAGATTTGTAGTTCTATCATAGGTACAGTTCTGTTAAACAAAATCAAATATGACTTCACTATTATACTATATATATATATATATATATATTATAAAATAAATATTTTTTTATTTCAAACAATATGCCAAGGGGAACATATTGAACACAAATAGTCCAGGATCTAATGAAAACAGAACATAAGACTCTAATTTCAACAGCAACACAGTTCTTCCTATTCCAGATCAATAACCCTCATTGAGCCTTTTCTCTGCAGAGCAGTTAGTTTAGAGTCTTTATTGTACCAATTAATTTGATCATAATCTTGACAGAGACTATGCTCATGGGGATGGAAGGAATTACGTCTGAAAGTTTCATTTCATTACATTTTGTCAACTCACTCTGAGAAATGAGCTTCCGTTAAATAACATTTCCAGAAGCCTCTAATCAAAGTGCTATAAGAGTCAGACAGATGACAGCTCTGGTTGGCAACACAGAGACCTCACAGAGACCTCACAGAGACCTCACAGAGCCACCGTTCAGTGCTTTCAGAGCCCAGACCCTTTCCAGGTTTTGTAAGGTCTGAGATGATTTCGGCAGCATCTGAAAGACGCCAACCCCGTTCTGTGAGAAGGTCTGAGCGGTGGGTTGAGTATTGTGTTTACACCCACCAGCCACCTTATTGGGTAAACTCTGCCTACTCAATAAAGTAGTGAGTAGGTGTATATTGATAGTTCTGTATCGAAACCTTTTGAATATTTGTAGATACACATGCAGTCAGGTGTAAGTTTCCACTGCAAAGGGTGAAATCTAATTGTTTAAATGTAATTATTGTGCAGCAATATGATGAACTGTAGCTTTGAAAAAAGAAAAATCCAAACAATTTAATGTGGATTTTATTTAAGTTTCACCAAAATACTGCAATTTAATTTTCATGCTGTGTGGGTAAGATCTGAAGTAGGTGACCACCTGGAACATAACAACATAATCTTTTATAGTAAACGTTCTCGTATCCTTTGGCAATTTAATTGGTGGATACATGGTAGCCATCTTTCCAACTTAAATGTCTATGAAACAACTTAGAAGAAAGATGAAAAAACACGTTAATCTAGCTGTTATTGATAGAAGGGATCCAGGTAATATCCACGGGCACAGCTGCTGGTGCAGCTTTGACATCTGGTGATGTTGTGAAGGATGGAGAGCATTGCTGAAAAAAAAAAAGGAAAATAAAATAAATAAAAGGTTATTATACTCAGACATGACAGTTGGTGATAGAAATCAAAACACTCTTTAATCGGTGTGAGTCGTTTCACATTCTTCAATGGCAGATGGAGAAAGTACAAGAAATCTTTATAAAACTAGATAAATAATTGCTATTTGGAACCCAATTATACTTTATGCTTTTTCCAATTTTCTCCAAACAACCATAAACTCATTGAAGCAGCTTAACTTCTCAGTCTCCTGTTGTTTCTTCCTCTCTTACGCAGAGAAAGCAGTACAAACATGTCTAACTCGCAACCTCTGATGATTCCCTGAGCACACAAGCTTATTGTGAGGGTATAAATGTGTGTAGTTGTGTTTGGAGAAGCCAGAGCACCATAGTTCCTTCCTGAAATAGTACCTGTGACCATTTATTGCTACAAGGTCATTTGCTCTGTGTGTGTGTGGTACACAATGGTAAATCACTGGGGGCCCCTGAGCAAGGCCCTTAACTTCCAGTTGCTCCCCGGGGTGCTGCCCTGCTAGCAGCCCCACTGCTCACTAGTGAAACTAGTTGATGGGTTAAAAGCAGAGACTAATTTCGGTGTGTATCGTACATACAGCGTGTGCACGATGTCCACACTGACAAGAATGATCAGAAAAAAAAAGAAAAAAAGAAAAGCAATAATGCAGCAGGATTTCACAACGGAAGCTGGAACGTCGGATATACAGATGAGTCCAGGTTTGAGATATGTGGCAATAGGAGAATGTGAGGAGATGGTCCGGAGACTTTATACCACGCTGTGTCCGATGTGCAGTGAAATGAGATTTCAGCAATGTGTCAGCAAAGACACGTCAATAAGATATTTCAGAGTTGGAGTATTAGAGTATTTGTGCAGCCGTTTCAGTTAGTTTATGTCTCAGAACACATTGATTCTCATCGGGTCTTAGATAGATCAAACCTTAAAAGCAACACATGGCATTCAAGATTAAAGAAGTTTATCCGTCAGTCAACTTTATTCACCAGGTTCTTGCAAACAAAAGAGGAATTTTATTGGACAGAATTTGTCTCTCAATGTTTAATAAAAATACCTAATTAATTTAAAAAAAACCTAATTAATAAAAACATGTTCATTGTATACAAGACAGGACCAATATTCACAGACGTGCACAAATTGCACAAATATTCAACCCTCTGTGACCACTGGAAGTTCTGCAGGGACCGTCTGGGAGAAGAAACCGTCTCTGTGACGGGGTTTTGGTGCGCACTGCTCTGTAGCTTCTACCAGACAGGAGAGGTTTGAAAAGTTTGTGTCAGGGTCTGAGGAGATGTTCCCTGCCGTTTCCTGCCGTGGACCAGTACAAGTCCTCGATGGAGGGAAGGTTGGCCCCGATGAGTTCTTCTGCAGACCTTCCTGTCTGTTGAAGTCTGCGCCTGTCCTGTTTGGTCTCTGATCCCAACCAGACACTGATGAAGACTGGATGAAGGTGATCAGCGGGTCTTGGGGCAGGTTCAACGTTCTGAGCTGTCTCAGGAAGTATGTGGGTGGTCCACTTCAGCTCCGGGGATCACAGAAACCATTGCTACATGTAACCATTGCCTGTTTTTGTCTGCGCAGAAAAAAATAATTAGTTAATATAACTAATTCAATTTCAATTAAATTTTATTTATACAGCATCTATTACAACAGAAGTTGTCTCCAGATGGTTTCCAGAGACCAGAACATGACCCCTGATCAATTATTACATAAACAACGGCAGGTAGAAACTCCCCTTTAAGAGGGCGGAAACCTGGACCAGGACCTGGCTCATGAGGGGGAAGAAACCTGGACCAGGACCTGGATCATGAGGGGGAAGAAACCTGGACCAGGACCTGGATCATAAGGGGGGACCCTCCTGCTGGAGACCAGCTGGGTAATTCTTACTGCTACTGTGAATTCATAGTTTGAAAAAAATCCAAAATGCGTGAGTCTTTTTTCATGTTGTCGGTCTCTCATTTGGCCCACACTTTATTTTTTCTTCAAGTGTTTCTTCAGTTTATTGAGGTTTGCCGTTTGTTGCACAACTAAACAATGTCCCACTATACAGTTTTCCCCAGAGTTGGCCCTGAAGGGCCACTGCCATGTATGTTTCAGATGTTTCCAACATACCTCCATCAAATGCACGGGTCAATGGGTCTCTGTGGAACGTTGAGTTCTTTCTTTTCAGACATTTCGTCGTAGACTAGCTGGTCTGTTTGTGATTATCGTCCTGTTGACCCAGTAGTTGGACAGATATGCAGGTATAGAGTCACAGTTGACCCTATACCTGCATTATCACCCACTACTGCTCTGGAGAGTTGGTGCACACTGTGACCTGGGGGTGAACCTCTGGGACATGGTTCCTGGCTCCTGAGAAAATAGACAACTCTCTTCGGTGTTTCCAACAAATAAATAATATTTTTACTGAAGGATGGTTGACAAAATATTGTCTGGAAATGATCTTTTAACCCTTTGCTGATGGATGAGCCGTTGCTTTTCTGAGTTTATTGCTGTTGCCTCTCTTCCTTGGCATGGTGTCACCACGCACCTGAATGATCTTCTGCCCTTACGGAGGTGCTCACACTGGCTGGAATCAGTAAATCAAATATATTTCATAATCTGCCGTTGGCTGCCACTTCACACACTTATTCTTGTGTAAAGAGGCACGCACATGGAGAACAGGCAAACTCCACAGAGAAAAGCCGACACTATCCCGACCAGGAAGCTCGACAGTTCTGATCCCCCAACACCACGCTGCCCTGCATATTGGTTTGTTTTTAATTAATGCAATTAAAGAGACCTCTGCACCAACCCCCTAATTTAAAGAAAGCTGTAGAGAATAATAACAAAATAATATCCAATGTATCCATAAATTCATAATGATGAAAATATATTATTTAAAAACAGTAAAAGCCAAAATTGGGTGTGGTTTTAATTTTGATATATAATAAACACTTAAAAAGAAAAAATGACTACGTAAAACTTTAAGGAGCTTATTGTACGCGGCTCCACACAAACACAAACTTCACTCACTCAACGCTGAACCGTACCTGAATTTTGGTGGAGTGTGGGAGGAAGCCAAGATTAAAATGGTAAAAAACGAACTAACAGACAAACAAACAACATGACAGCCAGGGACGACATGCCAGCTGCTCACAAGAATCAAGAACGGGCACTTTTATTCCTGTAGCACGTTTCATACAAGCAACTCAAGGTGCTTTAGAAAGACACTGACAGGAATGAAAGGCTTAGAAAGAGCTTTTAATGTAATCATCTGTGTTCTTCAGCTGGGCCTCTTTGCTTTTTAAAGGGTTTTTGAATCTTATTCATTAGATAAGATTGAACTGGAACATAAATGCACTCATGTGATTGTTGGATTGTCATTTCGTTTGTGTGGGAAGTACTTTTGTTGTGAACTGGCTTCATACCAACAAAATCAACTAAATCCTTTAGGTTAGAAACTTTAATATTCTGTAAAACATTGTTGTGGATATAAATGTGAGGATATGTGCTGGATAAGAAGCACAAGTAAAGCTCAGAAAAAGCCAGACTACGACAGAGAGAGTGTCTGCATCTGTGTGTTCATGCGTGTTTGTCTGATTGTATCAACGGCAGCGCTGTAAAGGTTAGAATCACTGAAAGCGGGAAGAAAGAGTGGCAGGAAACATTTAAGCAGCACTGATAAAACCCACAGTACTGTTCTTGTCACAGCACATCACTCAGGAGGAGAAACAAGACTCACACACACACACACACACACACACACACACACACACACACACACACACACACACACACACACACACACACACACACACACACACACACACACACACACACACACACTCCTATCATTTTTGCTTTAAGGTATGTGCTGCAGAAGGTCAACAGGTAGGTGTTATTATTAACACAGTTTTAACAGATTGCTGGACATATGCTGTTGATTTTAAAGCCCATCTCCTGTCTAGCTGTTTGGGAGCCTTTTGGTGTTTATTTAAGCCTGCGACTTTTATCTGCATCTCCGCTTTGTCAAGACAGTATCACCATCAGACTGATAACGGGCCGTATCAGCGTCAGGGATAACACATCCCTCTAATGGACACTGCTGTGAGTCTGTGCGCATGCACACCTGTCCCTCATTTTATCTCTTAGCGTGTCATTTATTTAGTTATTTATAAGTGTGTGTATATGTGTGTGTCGCGTTATGATGAACACGCTTTTTCCGTCTCTGAACACATCTGCATGTCGCAGCGGTGGAAGCATATCAAATCCAACTAATGTGCTGAAAACACACCTTCACTCTTTATTAAATGTGCAGAAATATAATATAACAGATCACATTTCATACGCATTTATTAATGATTAATACCAAATTTGCAGTAAATGCATTTTGATCTTGCAACAGAGGTTTTTTTTTTTATTATTACCAGGTTTATTATTATATTAACCAGAAAAGGACAGACAGAGACGGAGAAGAGTTCTCACTGTTTAATTGTATATTTAGTGCGTCTGGTGTGTGTAGAATGTGTTGATGGATGCTTGTGGGCCTGTAAGTATATTTTAACATCTGTGTCTAGGCTGGAGTCGGGGACGGACTGACTGCCAAGACGGCCCGCAGCATGACCCCCACCATGGCCCCCGCCACGGCCACAGCCACCGCCATGGCCACCGCCACCGCCACCGCCACACCCACGACCACCACCACGGCCACGGCCACCATCCTGGCCACCACCCTGGCCCCCACCATGGACACCACCCGGCCACCACCACGGCCGCCACCCAGCCACCACCACGGCCACGGCCACCACCCTGGCCACCACCACGGCCCCCGCCACGGCCACCACCCTGGCACATACATCAATACAATACTTTCAATAAATACACTGAACAGCAAAAGACACAGTTAATACGACAGTGTCCATTTCAAGTCCTATCACACTGCCCTGATATAGGCTCGTTTAACCAGACAAAGCACGGAATAATAGGTGTCCTTGTGTGCATGTGTGTGGGTTGAAGAAGGGGTTGGTTACTTGGAGTTCAGTAGACTGATGGCCTGGGGGCCTGAAACTGTTGCAGAATCTGGCTGTTCTGGTCCTGATGCTGGAGAGCCTCTTCTCAGAGCGAAGCAGAGAGAACAGTTAATGGAGGGGGTGGGTGGAGTCATTGGGGATTTTCTGGGCTCAGCGTCTGGTTGGAAGAGTAGTCTTATGGATTTTCTCCGCCGCTCCCACCACTCTCTGTAGTGATTCCCTCTCTTGGCTCTGGAGCTGTCAAACTAGAGGGAAATGCCGCTGATCAGAACACTCCTGCTGTGGTTCCTGTGATGGAAATCAGTTCTGACAATGAACTGTAATGTGTTTTATTTTTATTCTTTATTTTTCCCTTGTTTTGTAGTTCCCTGAGGGGGTTTTACCTGATAGTCGGTGTAGTTAGAGCCATGAAGTCTTTTACTGGCTCCTGGACATTTGGGGCTTGATGTTTGGATTCTGGTGGCTGCAGAGGTCACCTGCTGGTTTTCTTTTTCCTTCCTGGGATTTTCCTTCCTTTGTGAACTTCAACTATGGCAGCAGCCTTTTTCTCTGTAGTTTAGTGATTTTTATGCTATTCTACTTATTACAGCAATCATAATATTCATTTATGTATTGATGGCTGTTGGCTTTTATAGTTGCAAAGAAAAGATGTGGAATTGGGATGGAAATATTAGTCTTAGCCTGGGTACAACTTGTGCAGACTATGATTTTGTCTTTGAGAGTTTGGCTCTGCTGTCACACACAGCTGCAATGACACAGCTGCATTTCTGTGGAGTCCAAAGTACCGTGCATTCAGTGTCACTTCTGCATCGAGGCTCCTGATGAATGTTTTGACTCGCTTGCATGCAGATATATTAGATCTACTGAACTTAGATAATCTCTCACATCTTTATTCATGATAATTTATTACACTGAGTTTAAGTCCAGTTAGTTTAAACATATAATACAGAGGTGTTAATAGTTTTCCATAAATGTACTTTTATCAGGGTTTTGCGTACATCAGTCACAGTGAGGTGAAATGCTGTTTCATCTGGGTGGGGAACAGCTGTTCTTGCTGGGGTGTGGTCAGCAGTGGAACATCTGCAGTAGACCTTGTTGCGTGTTGAGAGATGAGGGTTGTTGTCACACGATGGGGGAGCAGCCTTGTCATCTGTAATTGCTTGGATCCTATGCCACATGCGCCTGATGTTCCTGGAGTCACAGAGGAAGTCCTGGATCTTCATGGTGTGGTCACATTTTGTCATTGCAATAGCACAGTTAAAGTTTGCTCTGTATTTACATTTACTTCATTTCTGTTTGTACTTTGTAATTTAGCAGCATCTACTGCTACACATTTCTCTATATAAATCAGGGTGTGAGATCCTATCACTGTTGTGTTTAGCTGATGTTGGGTTCATACAAATGGGGAATTGCGGTAGCAGGACTACAGTGGATGAGGAAGTGATCACGGCCAGCGATTGGCTGATCCGACTACAATCAATTCATATTAGGAATAAATGTATTGCTTCATATAAACTGTCCCGGTGTGGCACAAAAACATCTACCCCGCTCACAGTTGTCATGGGTGTGAAATCAAACGACTGACCCCAAAACACCTTTTTGAACCAGACTGTAAATATGTTTATTTCTTCTCTAAAGCTGGACATTTTCACATGGTCAGCAGAGCTTGACTCCTCGCTCTTGGAGCCTCTAGTGGTCAGTCGAGGAACTGCACCAAAACTTATTTCTGCATAAGCGTCAATGCTGAAGTGAGCTGGTTGGTGTTTGGTAGAACCAAACAGGTGAGGCAGCGTTCAGCTCCCTCAAACTCCCAGAATGCATCCGAGCTGAAACTCTCAATTAGTTTAGGTCAAGGTTGAAAATCTTTTTATTTATTGCTGCATTTTAGAAATCTCCCACAATGCACTACGACCTTTCTTTCTTTCTTTCTTTCTTTCTTTCTTTCTTTCTTTCTTTCTTTCTTTCTTTCTTTCTTTCTTTCTTTCTTTCTTTCTTTCTTTCTTTCTTTCTTTCTTTCTTTCTTTCTTTCTTTCTTTCTTTCTTTCTTTCGTTGATCTATTCTTTTTAACGTATGTCCCTGTTTTTCTTTTTTCTGTTAAACTCTTGCCTTATGAAGTACAGAAATGCAGGGAAAATATCTGTTCCTGCCTTGTGCATTCAGGGACAAACTCAAACAGGTGGCACAACAACTAACATCTTCCCAGCCATATTCCTACAGCCATGAGACTTGTTTTATTTTTCTAAACAAATGTGAGAAAAAAACAGAAAAACTTGCACAAGCAGGATTAGTCATCTTTCATAAATCATTTACCACCATGTCATAACTTTAATACCACATGAGCAGCTTGAACCAAAATGACTCACAATATCTGCCAACAGCCGATCCCCTTTGACAATGGTAGGTCCAGAAGTAATCAAACGGTGTCTTATTCTTCTTACAGAACCCCCTAAAAAGAAGTGTTCTTTGGACCGGGACTGTGGAGGTATTGTTCCACACCAAACATCTCAGAAAGTCTCTGCTCTAGGTTAGAAACACAGATTTCATTTTTATTTAAGTCATCAATCAGATGTTGCCATTCACAGCGGAGCAGCAAATACATGGACGTTGAGTTGGAACGATGGCCTGCTCGTCTTACTGTCATACCTACAGCGTCACAATAATGCATCTGTTACCACTGCTTACACCAGTTATGATCCAGCTGTAGGAAGTATTATGGCATTAAAAAGCAACAAAATATTAGTGATGCACATCTGTGTCATGATCCCTGTGTGTGTTTGTGCCAGGTTTTTCTCAAGCATTTGCCTCTCATAACTGCTTATATGGCATTCTCTGTAGCCATTTGTTAACAAAATGCTGATTCAGCAGGGCACATTGATATGTTGTCAAACAGCTGTCTTGAATAAAAAACCAATTAATAATAATAATAACTTTTATTTATAGGTGCCTTTCTGACACTCAAGCTTACCGTACAGACAAAATCTTGATCATTATGATCTCAGATCAATTTATTGTGAAACTATGTTAAAATGTCATCAGGCAGAAGTGTTGAATATTTATATCTAACATTTGTTCAAATTTAAATAGCTTGTCATATGTTAAATTAAAGATTGTATTGTTGAATGACTGACAGAAATGAAATGTTAAAGGTCAGACAGTGCATTTACTTGCCATATTTTTCATTGCTAAGAGCTGATTCAATCTTTTGAGCGCAAAACTACTTGACTTAATCATGGCTTTTTAAAAATCCGCAGTCATGCCATCAAAATGAGATCGTTGCTCCCACACCATGCCACAAAACAGTCCAATAAGTTCACTTGATCTTGAATTGCCACAGTTGGAGGTTAACTTTATCTTTGTACCTACTTTCTGTTTCCTGACAGTTTAACTGTGATTTAGCTGACTCCATATTTGTTGTCACACTGCAACCATGTTCAATATTAGGATGCAAATATCAACAATAGGATGCAAAAACTGAAGTGTTCAAAATAATGAATATGTCTAACATGAACTACCCTCTGTGGTTAGAAAATACAATGAACAAGCCTTATTGTTCTCATATATTTGCAGAAATATCTGTATCATAATCACATGTTCATTTTGGTGTAAAAGTGACTTCTAGAATAAACAACATCCTCCTCCTTAAGAGCCCCGTCTCCAGGAGAAACTGTGTTTACCTGCTCACTGAACAGAAAATCCATCATCATTATGACTTCATAACTGCCAGCCAGGAAAATCATTTCCCACAACAGTGTGAGTGGTTTGTGTGGGGCTATGCCTAGGGATGCGTGGTCATCTGCAGGTTTTGCATCTTTCTCTACATGCACACACACACGCACGCATACATACACATACACGCGCACGCACACACCACACACGCTCGCACACACAAGTCTATTATTCTGCTGGCAGCAAAATGCCCTCGTTCTACTTGATGTCATTCAGTGTTCGTGAGCAACTTGTTGGCTACGGTTGTAGAAATGCATGAAGTCCTGCACACTCACACGGTCACAGTCACAATCACAAACGCCTACACACAACAAACTCCTGGAACATGTGAAAACACTTCATTCTTAGTGGAAAATTACAAAAAAAACTAAAAAAGAATGAGGAGACCAAAACAAAAAAAGAGCAACAGAACATAAAACTTCAGAACTTAAATGGGTTAAAGTCATAAACTGAACAAGAATTAAAGTGAATTGCATTCAATTATTTTCCTAAATGTATTAACTCTAAGGTCTTTGCACATGAAAACATGAAAACAGAACACCATGTTGGATGATTATCTCATATTATAAAGATATCCTGTAGGTGTATATTTACAAAAAGTAATAAAAAGCATTGATATTCAGTCCAAACCTAATTCACGTATGTCCAGTGTTGTATGAGACAAACAGACACGTTTGAGGTGGTCATCCACTGTGGCTCAAACAGTAATGGGTGTTCCCAGGAGCCTCTGCTCGGCATGTGTTTTTTAATTTTTTGATCCAAGACACCTGATTTAAAAGAGTCTTTAAACCAGGTGTTCATAGTTTGTCTTTTCTTCAACACGATCAGCAAAAACCTGATAATTACACAATCATTTAATTAGACACTGTGAAGTAGGAAACAACGTAAATGATAATGGACTTGGGGATCCAAGGAGCAGGTTTATTCGGTAAGGTGCTGTGTAGTGCAGGAACCTTCTTATACTACTGATGGAACCTCCTTCCTCCTAATTGTACTTCCTAGCAGGTACTTTCTAGCTCTGATCTAGCTGCTTCTTCTGTTAGGACAAGACTTTCTATCATATACCACCATGACAACCATCTGTTATGTGACTGATAAGATTACCTTCATGTATTGTGATCAATCAGGCTACAATGTGAGTGGAGAGTAAGGCTGAACATGAGGACACATTTCCAGGAGCCGCAGCCAACTTGTCTGTGGCGTGAATGCAGCCAATGAAAAAGCCCACGCAGGTGTTTCTTCCTTCAGGTAACCCACTTGCCTCTCTGACCCTCAAGCCTGAGATGTGATGGGTCTGAAAGAGCCCAAGGCTTACTGTTGACTTGATGTTACTGACTGAATACTGAACAAGAAATCAAGATATTATTAAAAACATAAAGATGTGAAGAAAAACTCCTTCACAACATCAATAGAAGTCAAGAATATTTTGGAGAAGAAGGTATATTATTGTCAATTTTGACACTCAAGAGACATCTTCACTATTGAAGACACAGAGGGTTTGAACCAAAGGCACAACCCAGTGTTAACGTTAAAGGACAGGAACGGAAACCAGAGGTATTATTGATAACGGAAACCAAGAAAAACTGACACTAACAGGATTCCAGGATTTAAGGTGGTTATTGTGATATACAACAGGAAAGCAGTTTGCTGTCCACCGTGATGCTGGTGTATAAATACAAAACAAGAAGAAAACAGAGAATTCAATACTTAAAAATAAAATGAAAATTGAATAAAATTAATTTGTAAATTAAATTAAAACGGTGTAATGCAATAAGTAAAAAACACCAAAAATAGAATAAGACAGAAAATTGCAATAAGTTAAATAAAAAAGCAACGGCACAATGCTGGTATGTCTGAAGTGTCTGATGTGCAGGGAATATGCTGAAATGTGCAACATAGTCGTGCAAGAGCGCAGTTGTAAACAGTAAACAGCACGTAGGACATACATAGTACCTTAACGGAGAAATAATAATCCCATTAGTTGACATACAAATAAAAACTAAGGGTTTTATAAAACTAAAGTTAACAATGCAAAACTAATGAAATGACATTGAACTGCAGGTAAAATTCCTTCTTTTTTGGATACACGCCTTTTTATGTTTGTGGCTTCAGCTTTCTAATGACTCATTCTTTGTTCTAAATCTAATCACTCAAAAGAAAGAATACATTTTTTTGTGCTGTAGGCACAGTTTTTGTTTATCTGTACATCCATACCCTTAAAAAACTAAAGCAAGATTAGTCATCTTTGATAAAAAACAAAACTAAAACAAAGCTAAAACTAAACTAACATTACTGAAATAATCAAATAAAGCAAAAAATGAAAACTCCTTAAAAATTCAAAACTATTTTAACCCTGACAGAGCTTGTTTTTTGGTAGACAAAACTCAGGGCATAAAGATCCACCAGCAAACGGTGCTGAAGGCGGATGGAGTCGAGGCCTGGTGGAACATACCAGAACGGAAACAGTGGATCTGGTGATGCACATGCGCTCCAGGCTTTCATCTAAGTGCTGAAATACTAAACTACCAATACTTTTGAATTCCTAAAAACGAAGGTACTTTGCTTGAAATGGCTGTAATTCCTAAATGGTTACAATGACTGCACTTTTATGAAACGTGAAGATGTAAGTCTATATTTAGATCTTGTTTTGTCGCAGAAATACATTTCTTTATTATGTATTTTAAATGGTTCAGCCCCGATGCTTTTGTCATGTGATGATTGGGTCCTCTTTGATGCAGATTTGTTTTTCTTCTCTCTTATGTAAAACACCTGGACCTGCCTTGTTGCTGAAATGTGCTCAACCAATAAACCTGCCTTGCCTTGCATATGTGCTGTCATTTACACATCACTAAGTGATAATTACATTTTTTGGGGGGTGTTTTAATATGAATATTTGTCCAGATGCTAACGGTGAGATATTTTGCTGAGGAGCTACATGTTTTCCTCCATGTGTTTGGTTACTCAGTTGAACTGAGAGTCCTGATGAGGTCAGTGTGTCCAGGGATCACTCCGGGCTAAGGGCTTTACACCTTTGCCCTGATCTCAATGCAATTTTATCACAAAGGTCTACAGAGAGCTCCTTGGACTTGAGGTGTTGCCCGTGTCCTGGTTTGATATGTCAGTCGTGTGTCTCAGTAATCTCAGTCCAGTAAATTGCATTTGCCAGAGGTGGCCTGGAGCACCAAAGCAATAGGACTGACAGAGAGGAATAGATTTGGGGTGCAAAAAGGAACACTGCATTTCTGCAAAAGTTGAATAGCTTTTTTCCACTTTGTCATTATAAGTTACATTGTGTCTAAAATCAACTCTGCAATGCAAGAAAATCTGTAACTCAGTGAAGAGTTTCAAAACATCTCTGAAGCATGTTCAGACATAACCTGGCTCCATCCTGTCGGGGGATTCCCTCGATGTTCCACCTTTCATTTAGTGAGGGTAGTTATGATCGAACACAGGCTGCGGCAACACTCCGGTCCACCACGCTGCCTCTTACTGTCCCAGGATTTTTCATTGATTTAAAAACATCTGTGAAATAAAGACATAACATAACATAAAGACAGACAGAATTTGTGTTTGTGGTTCTCTCAGCGCCTAAATGTCCTAAAAAAACATTTTTAAAAGTTATGTTGTTCCAACATCCATATGGATTGCATGGATTGGTGTTAAGTCCTCTACTGTTTTTTTTTTTTTTTTTTTTAAATAGTTTTATGTACATCCTGAACCTTTTCAGTCAATCTGCTGAAAAATTGCAGTCCAGTGTATCTGTTAATTGATGGCTGCATCCAACTTAATTTCTATTCCATTAGGACGTCAACAGGCTGGAAAAAACGTCCTACAAAAAAATAAAAAACATGACTTAATACCATTAGGGGGTAAGTTATTTTGGGGAATTTGTGTGAAATAATCCTTTAAAAAGTCTGTCCATCTGCTCACCTTTTCTCTTTCTACCATCATTTCTTTGCCCTCAGTTGTGACCCCTTCGGGGCAGGACTCATAAAACATTAATCTGTCTAATTTTGTTTGTCGCCTGCGCCGATGTTCCAGCAAATAACTTTGTCCTCAGGAAACAGAATGTCACTGGAACCTTTTAAAGGTACTAATTCGGTCACCTGAGGGGAAGTGGAGGTAATGTTAGCAATTAGGACTCGTCTGTGTCTCCGCCACACGGCCAGCCAACCCCCCTCTAGATCTTCTTTTACACTCTTCACGTTGGAAAACTGCTTGTTGGCACCATCATGTGGTCAAGAAAGCTCTTATCACATGTCTAAATGTTTTTGGTCAAATCCTTTTCCATTTGGACTTTATTTTAACACATTACACAAATTGCAAATAGTACAAAATAAATTCTGCTTATAATTATTGTAAACTTAACTCCTTACACAGTCTTTCAGTGGTTTTGTGTGTGTTTACAAAAACATACTGAGTTAAATGTGTTTGTTTCAGTAAGACAGTGGTGATTGTGTGGATCAGTCTTTGTGCTCCTCTTCTGTGTTGTCCTTTGTGATGGGGAATTCCAGTGATGTTCTGAACCGAATGGGCACCTGGCGCTCCTCGCTGACCGGCTGCTTGGCCACAGGGGCATGAATACGAAGCTGTCCATCATCCATCAGGGAGCAGGAGAGGCCGGACAAATCCAGGTGAGCTGGTAGATCGATCTTCTGCGCAAAACCCATCTGAGATGATGCTGAGGAGGACAGATAGGCGCTGGAAGATGAGGAGGAGCAGGACTGGCTCTCCTCTGCTCCCGCCTGTTTCATGGCGATCACTGCAAGTCTCCGACCTTCCAGTTTGACAGTGATGTCACTTGGCGCGTAACCACGAGCATCTAGGGTCACCAGGAGATCGCTGTTGTTTTCAGTGGTCTGCAGGTCCTTGCGCACCTCTGTGCTGGTTGCTTCTCTCTTCTGTTCTTCACTGTCACTCAGCCTGAAAGAATCAGACATGTGGATCCGGATCAGGATCATGTTCACTCACTCATCCTCCCACTACGATCACAGAAAAAATGTCTGAATGCCAATCACAACAGATGTATAGACTATTGTTCATTTTCATACCTTGCCAACGTGGAGGAAATGACAGGAAACTGGCTGAGTCTGAGCAACTGGGACCCGGTGTGGAGCTCCCTCAGGAGGCTGTCAGCCAGAGTGACTCTCCGGTTGAAGAAGTCCTGCTGCAGAGAGGACAGAGCTTTCTGACTCAGTGGCCACAGCTGCTGCCCCTGGTCCAGGAAAGGGTCATCTCCGAACAGGCCGGTCAAAGCTGCATACTGGGACATCATGGCAGCAGTGGAAAAAACGAAGCGTTCCTTATTTCGAGCTTTATATTTGCTTCTACTTCCTCCACTTGCTCAGTGTGACAGCAGTCCTTTATATACCTCAGTGTCTCTGCTGCAGCCCCCCAGCTTGCTATTTGAGTCCTCTGAGCTCATTGCAGTTAGTTAACTTGTGCCAGCGAGGTCAGGAATACCCTGCTGCTCATCAGAAACCTAAAGGCAGCTTGTAGTCATGTCTTGTTTGTGTCTGGGGGACTGTGTTGAATCTGCATCGGAGAGGTCCTATTTCTGAGCGTCATTGCTAACATGTGACGCAGACGCTGATTTTTAAAATGCGCCTTAGTCTTAGATCATCTGGGACTGCACTGACAGTTAAAAGAAGTGATATCATGAATTAAAATATTTGCTCTTCACTTTCCTGAACAAATGTTTTTCAATCTACAAATACTTGCTGACATCAGAGCACAATCAAGGATTTTATTTCCAACTGTGTGTATGGTCACTGGTTTCTTGACGATCCTCTGACGACTGATGACTTAACCCATGAAAAAATCTTGTCATAGATATCAGAAATTGTGTCAATATTTGACAAAAAGGTAGATTTCTTTTTGACACATTTTACCACTCTGCTCGGCAACAGAACCGGTACTGACCATAACTTATATTTACACAACAAATGAACTGTACTATTTAAAATAATACTCTATTGGAGTTTTCTTTGAAAGTTTGCTCTAGTTTCAGCACAATTTTCCAGAGGAAACCTATACAATGCAGTAACTAAAACGTGTTTTAATCAAGAAGAAGTAAACAGTTGTCTATATGTTGGTGTCCCGCAAACATTTAAAGAGTGTTTGAACAAATGATGTGAATTGCCCAGTTTGGGACCAGTAGCGCTCATCTAGGTGTATGTCATGTGTGCACACATCAGTGCCTTCAGCAGCTGCGAGGACGTGGCCGTGTAGCCCGGCAGGACAAACAAAGCCCGTCATGTCTCACATTACACAGCTGAGCTCCTCTCTGTGTGTGTGAAGCTGCTGACATTACAAGGAGTCTGCATCATATCTATTTATGGACCTCTCGAAAACTTACCGTTAAAGCTGCCTTCATGTCATTGGCTCAGACTGTCAACTAGATCAGATATGATTGGTTAAGAATAGCTGCCTCATTGTGGCACCATTTCTGCTTGCAACAGTGTGATGGCAGGATATGATGTCAAATTATCATGTATATCATAAAGAAAGTTATATTATTTGTGTTGTAGAGAAAACTGTATGATGTATTTATATACTAATATGATCTATAACTGCCATGAAATGTCCTTAGTGTTTGTTACCAGCATCAGAGATGTCACAGAACTGTCCAATCATTTTAGGTTATCTTCTCTGTTTGTGGTAAAAATCCAACAGATCTGGATACAATTGGACTCATTAAAAAAAAACAGGATGAGAAAAAGACAGCTCCGAGTGACTGCTGGGACACTGCAAAAAATAAACTAGTATGTCAGTGAACCAGGGTATTGAAGGGACGGAAATAGAGGGGCGATTCATGCCCGCCTTGTTTTTAAAACTATCAGGATCATTTTGCACCAAACCACTCACCAGTCAGATTACTACTTAAAATCAAGACTGCCAACTCATATAGCTTTGTTAAGGAAAAAGTATAAAAACTGCACAAATGCTGTTATCTCAAATTATAACTTGAATATATATTTATTTACGTAAATAAAACATCTAGTTTTTGCTGTCTGTGGTTCTGTCCATTGTGTTGCTTTGCCAGGTCTTGTTGAATGCAACAAAACCCCAACGCAGTGTGAAGCCTTCATCTGTTTACCATAAACAAACACAGCAAAGCCAAACTGTGCTCAGCATGCTGTTGGGAATCGAGCGTACTTGTGAGTACAGCGAGTACTTGTGAGTACTCGTGAGTACTGTGCGTACTCGTCAGTGCTGCGCGTACTCGTCAGTGCTGCGCGTACTCGTCAGTGCTGCGCGTACTCGTCAGTGCTGCGCGTACTCGTCAGTGCTGCGCGTACTCGTCAGTGCTGCGCGTACTCGTCAGTGGTCACTTAGGAACAGCTATAGGCCCGTATCAAACCTCCCCTTTCTTAGTAAAATCATACAAAAGCTGTTTTCCAACAGCCGTACAACCTCCTGACACTAAATGTCTGTTTTGACGTCTTCCAGTCAGGTTTTCGGCCACATCACAACACTGAGACAGTTCTTGTAAAGGTCCTTAATGACACCCACTCCAATATGGATAGTGGAAACATTTCCGTCTTGGTCTTACTGGATCTCAGTTCTGCGTTTGACACAGTGGACCAAAACATCTTCACAGTTGAAGAACTGGGTGGGACTTTCTGGGACAGCACTTGCCTGGTTGGAGTCCCATCTAAAAGACAGGGACAATGTTGTGTCTTTAGGTAACTACAAATCAGGGCTAACCAAAATAACATGTGGAGTTCCTCAAGGTTCAGTTCTGGGGCCTCTGTTGTTTAACATCTATATGTTCCTACTTGTTCAAATTATGAAAAAGAATAAAATGTGTTACTATAACTATGCAGATGAAACACAAATCTATATAACCATCTCACCACGAGACTATAATCCAATTCAAACATTGATCAAATGCATTGATCAAATTAAAGAGTGGAGGACAAAACAGGAATAACAGTGTTTGGAGCCAAGGAAGAAAGATTATATTACCCAATGGAACGAAATATAAGATGAAATAAAAGGAATTGGTCCAAGTGCCGAACCCCAAGGAACTCCGTGGCCAGGTCTGGTACGTGAGGAAGACTCTTCATTTACATTAATAAATCGGAATCTATCAGATAAATACGAGTCAAATCAGCCTAATGCTGTACCTTCAATCCCAATAACATGTTTATATCTCTGTAGCAAAATGTTTTGATCAATTGAATGTCCACAGTCAGAGGCCAAGAAGAGCTCATTGGTGACTTTCACCAGAACAGATTCTGTGCTATGATGCTCTCAATCCTGACTGGAACTCTTCGAGCAGATTCATTCTGTGTAAATAATCACTGAGTTGAGCTGCAACTCATTTTTCAAGAATTTTGGATATAAAAGGCAGATGAGCTATAGGTCCACAATTATCTAAGCAGTCCAGGATCAAGACTTGGTTTCTTAAGTAAAGGTTTAATTACAGAAAGCTTAAAACTCTGTGGTAAAAAGCCAGAACACAATGATTGATTGATCAACAATGATTTGGATAAAACTATGGTTCGTGTTAGCTCAGAGAGCTCAACTACAAACAGTAGAAGAAACAAAGAAGCTCATACTTCTGAGGCTGCTAAACTTGGTACCAGTAGTTGGAAGGTAGAAATTATTTTATCAGTGAAGAAGCTTATGAAATTATCACTGCTGAGTTTAAGGATTAGATGGCTCAACAGAGCCAGGACTCTTAGTCAGCCTCACTTCAGAGCTGAACAGAAACCTAAGGTTGTTCTTATTCTCCCACTAATGATGAATAATAGGCATTTCTGACTTTGCAAAGGGATTTCTTAGATACTACTAGACTGTCTTTCCAAACTAAGCGAGGTTCTTCTAAACACTTTTATTAGAGCTTTCCTCTTCTAACCAATTACTTTCTTTTTCAGAGGGGCAACGCTGCCCAACATTGTGCACACTGAAGCTGCAGTCCTATCGACAGGATAATCAGGCGGTGCAGGAGTAGGAAACAAGTAGCAGCCCCCATAGCACCAACAAATAACAGTGAGTGGAATGATGATACAACTGAAACTTGAATTTAGATACAGCATCCTCTCATATACACCTACTATAAATACATTTCTTCTCAGATGCAGTGTAATTATAGAACTTCAACACAAATGTTTTCAAAATGAGACAGAATTATGTGGAAACTGATATTTGTTGACTCTCAATGCCATAAGTCACCACTGAATGCTGCCAAGGCAAGTTTATTTGTATATTACAATTGAACAAGGTGATTCAAAGTGCTTTACAGACATTAAAACATCACATAGTAGAAATAAAAAGCATGATTTAAAGTTTAAACATAAAAAAGAACAATAGATAAAATCAGTACTTGAAATATAATTAAGTTTTGAAACTCAATCTTAAAAGTCTCAGAGCAGATTTGTGTCTTTGTTCACCTGCAGCTGAGAACAGGTGAGTCTTCAACCTGGATTTACATAAACTGAGTGTTTCTGGGAGTTTGTTCCAGACATGTGGAGCAGAGAAGCTGAAGGAAGCTTCTCCATGTCTGGTTCTGACTCTGGGAACTGATAAAAACCTGGATCCAGATGACCTGAGGGGTCTGGAAGGTTCTTACTGGGTCAGGAGGTCACTGATGTAGGTCCTGGACCATTCAGAGTTTTACAGACCAGCATCAGAACTTTAAAGTCTGTCCTCTGACGGACAGACAGCCAGTGTAAAGACCTCAGAGCTGGACTGATGTGGTCCAGTTTAAAGGATCAAGGATGTGATTATGAGAGTAAGTAGATCTGCGTACAAACGTACTATTTGGACAATACACAGCCACAAACAAAAGTGCTTTTCGTGGTTTTCAATTTGGATGAGGAACACTGAGAGTCAAGGACTCCAAAGAGCTAAAAGCAATCCTTGGTTATGGACTGATGCAGCCCTGATTTAAAGGTTGCTCCAACGCCTCCTCCTCACCCTGCGCATGTGGGATGTGATCACGTAAGTAGTTAGAGGACAAAATAAATCAATATTGTGATCATAAATCAAATCATTAACTAAGAGATCTGGACAGAAAAGATCTGATATTAAGAAAGCCACATTTAATTGACTCATGAATAATAACTGCACATTAAGTAATTCTGTCTTTTGTTAACTTCAAATATTTTGTTAACCTCTTCTTTTAATTGCATCATTCTTATATGTTTTTGTTACATGAGAAATTAAAGAAGATTGGACAGTAAACAGCAGAGCTGCTGAGAAGGCACTTCATTTTTTTCCTTGCAGTGATTGTATGTATGAATTGTAAACGACGTAAAAGAAGACAAAACCTAAGAGACAGGCCACCAGCTCTGCATAGCCGTAGCTAGTTGCTGAGGACGTGACAAAGGAACGGCTGTTTTTGTATATACACAAACATGCACTTTGGAGAAGCTGTAGTGATTAATAACAATGTGGACGGGGTTGATACTGTTGATTGTTGTTTAGTTATGTTTGTATTCACTTCATTAAGTAAATTCACATAGCTTTACTAACATAATTTCAATTTTATTTTTTTTAATTGGGGGTGTTGGATTAACGTTCAAATCCTTTTTGTTGCAAACAAAAACAGCTAAAATTAAATGAAATAAAAATAAAGATTGTTGTGCGCACCACTTTAAATTATGAATTTAAATTATAAAAATGTAAGATATTGGACAAATAAGTGATGATGAAAACCATTTTCTTTCCAACCCATCCATCCATCAATCATCCTCCTCCTGACCTCTTCCAATGGCCTCCCCACCTGTGGGAGGGGCCATAGGGGTCAGATGCAGTGTAAGCTGGGTGGTGGCCGAAGGAGGCGACGTTGGCGGTCCGATCCTCGGCTGCAGAAGCTGGTTCTAGGGACATGGAACGTCACTCGGGCAGGAGCCTGAGCTGGTGCACAAGGTGGAGAATTTCCGGATAGATACAGTCGGACTCACCTTGACACACGGTTCAGGCTCTGGAACCAGTCTCCTTGAGAGGGGTTGGACTCTGTTCCACTCTGGAGTTGCCCAAGTTGAGAGGTGCCGCGCAGGACTGGGCTTACTTATTGCCCCCACCTCTGCACCTGTACTTTGGAGTTCACACCGGTGAACTAGAAGGTAGCCTCTCTCCACCTTCGGGTGGGGGGAAGGGTCATGACTGTTGTTTGTGCCTATGCACCTAACAGCAATTCAGAATTCCCACCCAGGACACCCTAGGTCGCAAATCAATGATTGACTTTGTAGTTGTGTCATTGGACTTGCGCCACATGTCTTGGACACTCGGGTGAAGAGAGGACTGATCCCCACCCACTGGGATGAGACCCCGTGGTGTGTTTCCAATATTTTCAATTAGTAAAATAATACATGTCATTCAGAGCATCATATCGTCTCACAGTGGTTTGTGACTGAATCCAACACATTCGTTATCTTTACAATATTACGTGAATACACACACAAGAATATTAAGTGCAATAACATTTATCAAAGCCTTTCTAAATTAAATGTATGAAAACAATATAGAATAAATAAGAAACAAACTGAAGTTTCATGGTCAGTGCAGCTGCAGCTATATGGGTGATATATGGATAGACGGTGATCCAAGGGGATGAGGACTGCAGGTCGGGATGTCAGCAAGTATCCAACAGACATCCACACAGACAGGTGGAGGCAGACACTGGGATGGTCAGAGGTGGAACTGCAGGTCAGCAAGCAGCTCCTGAGGTTCTGGTCCGCAGGACATGTTCAGAAGAGGAAAAGAAGGGCCAGACAAGCACAACAAACTACAAGAACAATGGACCACAATTAAGTTTATGGGATACTGTTAATAACTGAGGGTTGAGGTGAAGAAGAGACAGAGAAGACAAAGAGAAACAGGAGGTGAAGGGCACCACTCAGTGGATCATGTTGGTGCCCCCCTGCAGCAGAGGCCTATAGCAGCATATCTACACCGAAGCTGTTTAAGATGAGCTGCTCTAATCTGGTCCTGTAGCTGCAGCTTTGACTACTGGCCCTGACACATTAAGGTACTAAATATACACTAACTATATGCTGTATTAAACAGAAATGTTTTAAGTTTAGTTTTAAAGGTGGAGGTGGTGTCAGCCTCCTTAACCCAAACTGGAAGTTGGTTCCAGAGTGATGGTGCTTGATAACAGAAAGCCGTCCTCCAGATCTACATCTGGATCTTCTAGGAACTACGAGTAAACCTGCACCCTGAGAACGGAGAGCTCTATTAGGAACGTACGGTTCTATAAGGTCTTGCAAAGACAAATATGTACAACTTGTGTTGAATGTTTCTTCCTGTCTCATTTTATTACAATTGTGATGGATCATTAATTGTATTGTATCAATAAAAAATTATAGTTGTCAGGTAAAAAAAGCATTTTCCCATTTCCAGCTTTAGTATAAATTGATTTGTTTTAGTACACAGTTAAGTGACAAGCCAATCCATTTATAATAATGGTAATTATTAACTAAACAGTAAATACTCAGTATGATGCATCACTTTACTGAAGGTAAGCAAAAGCAGTAAGTAATAGATAGGTAATGGTGAACTCATCAGGAGGTACTCGTATGATAGTCACGTCGTCCTCAGACAGGACTACTTGGTAACTCGTCTGTGGCTTGAATCATTACTGAGGATGGAAATGAAGACAGTAACTATTGTTAAGTAAAGAGTTTTTTTGTACCGTTAACTTTTTGGTTCAAATGAATTCATAACTGATGAAGAGACAGATCAGTTTGATAAGTATTACCTCGTGATTTATTATTGTAGGATTGTACGATTAAATGGCTAATGTTAGGACATTTATGAGGCACTACGAGATTAAACATCAGCTATCCAGTCATTTATGGTTAGTTAAGCTGACTCAGTCTTTAACTATTACCTTTCATAAAACCTACTGTACTACTTAAAGATAAAGTAATGGGTAAGTAGTAGTTAGTTCCTCATTTGCTTCCCTATAATTAAGCAACGTTGACTAATTATTACTATACAAAAACCCAATTCAAAACTTGAGGATTAACTAATGGTTCAGTACTGCTTGGTTCTTCATTTGTTTACCACTTATTAAACAACATTAACTATTACTTACTTGAAACCCACTTTGCTACTTAATGATTATCAAATGGTAATTACTAGTTAGTTCCTCCTTTGTTTCCAGTTGATTAACCAACTGTTACTTGTCAAATCCCACATAGCTACTTGATGATTACTAATGATTAAGTACTGGTTAGTTCCTTATTTGTTTATCAGTAGTGGAGCAACAGTTTTTGTACCTTTTTGAAAAGTGTTACCACTGTATCTATAAATGTAAACAGCAAGGTTTGCGGCGCTCCTGGGTAGCAAACTGAAGAATCTGATGTGGTTCATCGTACAACCTGCTCATGGTGAAGCAGCGAATGACGCTTCTTCACCCATGATTGGAGACATTTGTCTTACATGCACATGCATGGTGCAGCGCCATAATTATTAATATTAATTAAAGCTGCAGGGAACAATGATTGGGCCCTAACAACCAGCGCACCGCCTCCAGGTGTCACTGCCACTGTTATATACTGTTCTGCTCATATTACTTAACAATGGGTTTGATTATGCAAGACTGAGACAGTGCAGTGCAACGTTTTTCCGTTCCAGTCCTCAAGTACCTGCATGTTTTAGATGGTTCCCTGTGGCAACAAACCTGATTTAAATGAAAAGATCAACTCTGTCACTTGGCAAGGTCTCGCTCCTTCCTTTTAGCGGGGTGTGCTGGCGCAGGGGAACATCTAAATCCTGCAGGGCAGTGATGCTTGAAGACTAGCACTGAGAAACACTGGTGGAGTTCATTAGTTTGTAAACAAGCACACGTAAAAGAAACACAAAGTACACTACAGCTCAGCCGACACAAAATCAGAAAAAAAGAAGGCAGGAAAGCATTGTGCAAATGGAGAAAGTCATCTACTCAGTCAAGATTAAATCTTTGGAGAAGTCCTCCACACTTACAACATAGTTGTCAAAAGGACTTTTTTTGTAACATAGGAACCAACAACTTTTTGCCTCTGTTGAAAACGAACCTCCCAGCACACGTAGCCCCAGAGGTCATTTCTCAGAAAATGCGTTACGAGTTTGCAAACTTTGTTTGTGCTAAAACCCTGGGGGATATAAGAATGAGAATCTAAATTCATCAACATGCTGTTTAGACATCTTAAAAATCAGCTTCTTTAAAAGTGTTTCTTACAAACATGATTGATTTGCAGTTTAAATGACAATCCTGATAGAAGATAACACCAAGGTTTCATACAGCTGTGCTGGAGGCCATCGCAACACCATCTAATCTAATCAGCTTCTTTAAAACAGTTTTTGATTCTGTAGAAAGACATGTGACTGAACCCCAGCAATCATAAACATAACAATAGAACATGTTAAATTTCCTGATGCCAACAGGGGGCACTCAGAGTCAGACTGCAATCGTACAAATCAAATTTGCTCCTGATTAAACAAGGTATGGCGAGCTACAGCCAAGGGAACCATCATTTGCCCAGGAGCCCCCATATATGCTATAACCACCACTGCTTCTCTCAGATGATTGTGGACTATATGATTTACTAAACAGAAAGTTTGGTTCACAGTTTGGTTTTGAAGGTGGAGGCGGTGTCAGCCTCTCTAACTCAAATTGGAAGTTGGTTCCATAGTGATGGTTCCTGATATGCTAAAGTAATTCCTCCTATTATGAGCTTTAATGTTGACAATGTTAAATTTGAATGTTGTTAAATAGTGGGAGTTTACATGCGACACTAACAGATTATCAGGTTCTACACCGTAGACGAGGACCAGATCAAGAGTATGATTAAGACGATGCGTCGGTTCGTTAACTTTTTGTAAAATCCCCATCGATTCTAGAAGAGAATCAAAAGCCAACTTAAGACTGTCGTTGTCAACATCCATATGAATGTTAAAGTCGCCCACTATGATGACTTTGTCTGTACTGATCAATAAACCAGATATGCAGGACATAATGTCACCAAGATCATGTTCCTTTCACTAGAATTTGGCGCCAAGATTGTCATATCCACTTACTCAAAGTGGAAGTCTCATCCAATGTAGGAGTTTTGCATCTGATTGAACAAGGCATATGCAAGTCGGAAACTTTTTTATTCATGGTGAGACATCAAACTGCGGCACAACCTTTGACACAAAATTAACAATTTAATTTTCAGTCATCTTCAGTGTTTTATGGCTGACCAGGTTTTTATTATTACCTCATCCCACTAGGAGCAGTGATGTATTATAGAAAACTTTACATTTCCTGTTGCCAACAGGTGGTGCTACAACCATTCCTGAATTTTACCTGTAGATGAGCTCAGAGTCAGACTACAATTACTAACACCAAATTTGACCCTGATAAAACAATGTATGGCTGAGCTACAGCCAATTTGTCTTTTATGGCATATATATATATATATATATATATATATGTATATATATATCATGACATCTAACCATATCACTGCAATCACGCCCTTTGATAGAAAGTGTTAAATTTTGCAATTAGGGTGTCGGCCATACATCTAGAATGCACCCAAAAAGTTTTGAGTAAATCTGAACAAATGTCTAGGAAGAGTTAAAGTACAAGATGATCAAAATACTCTATTCAAAACATCTCCTTGTTTGTAGGTGTAAGTCTGATACACGAGTCACAGAAATGTAATCTATGGAGGTGAACGCGAATGGTGGAGTTGTCAAGAAACAAGAAGCAGATGGCGCTATTGAGCCCATTTTTGTGCACTCATGTCCTCAAGCCAATTTACTGCAGTACTCAAAACCAACCACTAGACGTCCTCAAAATATGGAATTGTTTTGTTTGTTTGTTTTTTTTAATTTTTTTTTTATTTTTCTTCCCTTTTTCTTTTTATAAGCAACAATGGCTTTCTCAAAAACAAAAAAATGTTTTCATCATTTTAGTTTATTGTTCCTGTATTCAACCAATAATAATAATAATAATAATAATAATAATTAAAAAAATTAGATTAAGTAAATGAAAAATACAGCAATATACAATATCCCTATATTTCAACAGTATTTAGGTCACTGATCAGGTTGTTATTTTCTAGTACTCGAGCTGGGTTTAAAGCTTCCATGCACCAATAGTCTTCACTCATACGGTCACGGAGTAAAAGTGACAGCTCAGTGAGCCTCATAGCGTGAGAAGGAAGAAGAGGTGGCTGCATGCTTGTGCTGCCACCCACCACAGACCTGTGTAGCCAGAATGGAGCCTGCGGTAGTTTAGATTTCCCCTAGGGTTCTCTGATCCTCTTCCTAACTTCCACTAGTCTGGCACTCAGTGAAGATGAGCTTTAAGCTTCTACAATTACAAACCCTGTTCAGTCTGTCTACTATACACACACACACACACACACACACACACACACACACACACACACACACACACACACACACACACACACATATATATATATATATATATATATATATATATATATATATATATATATATATATATATATATATATATATATATATATATATATATATATATATATATGTGTGTGTGTGTGTGTGTGTGTGATGAACCAACCAGAACCCTCAGGTCGTCAGGGCCACGCCTACTTTCTGTACCTGGAGATAGAACCAAACAGGTGAGGCGTTCAGCTTTTATGCTTCTCACATGTGGAACAAACTCCCAGGATGCATCAGGGCTGCTGAAACTCTGTTGCTTTAAGTCCTTTATATTTACTGCTGCATTTCAGTAATCCAACATAACCTACAACCTTTATTTCTTGCATTTAATTTGTTTAATTCTTTTTAACTTATGTCTGTCTTTAATTTTGCTTTTAAACTGACTTTTTAATATATTTGTATTACATTATATTACAATGTTCAGAGTCTGAATTGTCTTGTGTATGGAACAGCCTATACATAAACTTGCCTTGCCATCATAATATCAGTGTTAACAAATAACCAGATCACATACAAATATTCCATGTGCTAGATGTTTAAAATAATCAAATTAGAACTAATAATTAGTGATAATTGCTGGGGACAATAACTAGAACTTATTTTAGAAAAATGTTGAAACAGTGTTGTTTACCAGACTTATGTTTGGATCATGTCATGAAACCGAAAGAACACTGCAAGTACACAGGAATTACATGGCAAATTACATTGTAACTCGCAGTTTGTTGTAGTTACCATGAATTTAAATTTAAGTGCCTAATTCAAATGGGTGTATAAAACATTGGTCAAAAAGGAGACAATTCCAGGTCTCCTGTTAGCAGTCATTTTACTCTGCAACAAATCCTCCTAATATGTATTTGCAGTCTCCTAAAATTGTTTATAAGTCCAACATAGCCAAGCAGGGCTACATCTGTGGTTCACTAACCCTACCAGTAAAAGCAGTAACAAACAAGAAAATAAAATTGCTTAATGGCTGACTTTGATACTAATCTTGAAAACTGCTCCTATAAATGTTGTACACCAGTGAGAAGGAGGCATTGCAACTATACGTCAGGATCAGTAAGCATTAAAGCAAACTTGTTTAGAGATGTTAAATCATCGTCATCTCTGTCAGAACGTCTCTATGAATCAGCACTATCTGACTTTTCCCAGTCTGGACTACTGCTACCTAACATCAGAAAGGCTTATGCTGCTCCAACCACGGTTTTCTGTGGAAAGGTTATCGTCCAGCAAACTGAATGGTCTCATCTAAATAGCACTGCAATTGTATGGCATGCTGCCTAATAATAGTGCCTAAGTGAAGCATGTAACATATGAACCGTATTGGTCCAAGCAAACCAAATGGATAAACCAGGGCAAACATGATTTTGTTCCAGGAACTTGTGTTTAAAAGCTTCATTCCAGCCACAGTCAGACTGATGGCAGAAAGCTCAATGTTAGGAAAGAAAAATGTTTCCTTACCACAGCAAAATATGTGAACTCAATGCAATTACCTGTTTCTCTGCATTAATTTGTCATAAAATGTTCATTCACGCTGATGGGCTGGCTCTGGCTGTAATTAGCACTGAAGCCAATTCATTAAATGTGGGACTGCTGAGCACAACTGAGCTGTCTGTTTCCAGAGAGATGAGAGCTCAGAAAAGAAACGATAGTTTAAAAATAAAAGAGTGAGTGATTTAATAAAAAAGGTAATAGAAAAAGTCCAGACAATTGTCTTGTAATGATTACGTGTGATTCTGACAGGGCCACTTCTAGCACAAGAGAACAATAAATAAATACATTTATATTTATATACACACACACACTTTATAGTATTTAGGGACAGCATATTATATAGGAATCTTATACTAAAGCTAACTAAAGAAATGTATATTGGAACAATCCATAAGTTAATATACTGCAAAACTGTACTGTGGATGGGAGAGGAATCAGACACTACTATACTACACCATCCTGCTTTGCAAGAGCTGACATTTTTGAAGAGGCGGCCCCATTTAGTTTATTAACCTGTAATCATTAATCAAAAAATGGAATAGAATAAGTAAAAAGCTAATCTGATTTATCACCATGACGAAAATGCAAAAACATGAAATGGTCCCTCTACAGCCAGCTAAAGTCTCTCACTGCAGAAGTATAACGCGTTATGGGTTAGTATCTCATTTTCAAGTTTTACTCCTTGAGATGCTGTCTAGACCAGATCCAAGAACAGACAAAGGCGAGCTGTCATAATACATGTTTACTACAAAAAGAAAAGCCAAGAGTTGTCCAAGAAAGTTTCTCCAAGGTTGACATGAACTGAGGAGGAGAGGAAGGATTAGAGACACAGTCCTATTGAGAGGGAAACGTCCAGAGGAGAGGGTTAACATGGGTTTACTGGATCCAGGAGGGTTCAGGGCTGAGTCTCTAGGTGGGGCAGGCAGGCATGCAGATGAAGCAGTAACCCAGGTAAACAAGGACACAGACAAACTACAGGACTGAGGAGGGGCAAGAAGGTTATCACAGGGAAAAAGACTTGAAACTGCTGCTTGGAAGGAGCCAAAGTGAAGTTGTGGCTGAGAAGACTGGATAACGCCGTGCAGGTGCACAAGCAGGAACGAGCCAAGCTGTGCCTCAGGCGTCTGGGAAGCCCGTTAGCCCCACCTAGAGCTCAGAAGCAGCACAGCCAAGACAAGATGATGACACTGGACTAGTGCCCCTTCTTATGGCATCACATGAAAACACCTTTGCTGTCGACATATTACATGTCCTGAAAATCTACTTTTCATTTGATTGCAGTACCACACTTACTTGAGGTCCCAGAAAGACAGATTCAGTGAATGTTTCATGTGTTCTGTTCTTCACAGGAACTGAACGAATCTGTTCAACCAGTCGAGCTTTAAGAACTGTTAAGAAGTGATGTGGACATACAGAGTGTAGAAAAAACAGAGATTTCCTAATTGTGTTGTACAGCATTTGGGCAATGTTCCAGGAAATATACATACACACACACACACACACACACACACACACACACACACACACACACACACACACACACACACACACACACACACACACACACACTCACACACACACACACTCACACACACACACACACACTCACACACACACACTCACACACACACACACACACACACACACACACACACACACACACTCACACACACACACACACTCACACTCACACACACACACACACACACACACACACACACACACTCACACACACACACACACACACACACACACACACACACACTGGCTGCCCAACAACTGAATGTAATTTGCACTGACAGATAGCCTTCACGCTCTGATGCACCTCTCCTCCCAAAGTGGACACAGAAGGCAGAAGGACTGTTTTACACAGACTCAAACACGCACACACACGCAGGCATGAGCGTGCACACACACATACACACAGATTACCTAAATAGGCTCTCTGTTCACTGCAGCTGAAAACCCAAAACATTGGACGGAGGAGTAGGAGGTGGGGATGAATGGTCAAGGGTGTGGTGTGGTGGAGGCCTGGTGTTGTATCCTGTCTTTTGACTATTGGACTCTGAGAGTGGGGTTGAGTCTATTATACATACTGCACAGGCAACATTTGACAGACATCAGGAGAACAGTTTCTCGTAGAATGAGGATGTCTGTGAGTATAAGGACCTCAATGTGTTCGCTTTTGGCTGTTATTTGTCTTTTCCTGTTTTAGGAATATTCCAATTTTTTCATAAATTGTTTTTGCATAAATTGGTATAAATGTTTTTATACAAAAGGTTTTACACACTTGAGCATTTGCATCTTGCACTTGAAAACTTAAAAAATACACCATATTGCCGCAAACATTTGCTCATCCATCCAAATAATGGGAATCAGGTGTTCCAGGCACTTCCACGGCCACAGGTGTATAAAATCAAGCACCTCGGCGTGCAGACCTTTTTTACAACTATTTGTGAAAGAACGGGTCGCTCTCAGGAGCTCAGTGAAGTCCAGGATGGAACTGTGATAGCATGCCATTTGTCTAACAAATCCAAATTTCCTGGCTCCTAAATATTCCACAATTATCTTTCAGCTGTATTATAAGAACATGGAAGTGTTTGGGATCGACAGCAACTCAACCACCAAGTGGTCGGCCACGTAAACTGACGGAGCGGGTCAACGCATGCTGAGGAGCATAGTGTCCAGAGGTCTCCAACTTTCTGCAGAGACAGAGCTCCAAACTCCATGTGGCCCTGTGAGCAGTGGAGACGCCTTCTCTGGAGTGACAAATGGCGCTTCTTCATCTGGCTTTATCTGGGACTATGGTGTGGTGTTGTTTTTCAGGAGCTGGGCTTGGACCCTTAGTTCCAGTGAAAGGAACTCTGAATGCTTCAGCATACCAAGAACTTTTGGACAATTCCAGCTCCCAACTTTGTGGGAACAGTTTGGAGCTGGTCCTTCCTCTTCCAACATGACTGTGCACCAGTGCACAAAGCAGGTCCATGAAGACCTGGATGACAGAGTCTGGTGTGGATGAACTGGACTGGCCTGCACAGAGTCCTGACCTCAACTTGATAGAACACCTTTGGATGAATTAGTAGGGAGTGGTGGCCTAGTGGTTACAGTGGTGGGAGGCGTGGAGGACCCAGGTTCAAGCCCAGGGCTGGGCACAATGGTAAATCCCTTAACTCCCAATTGCTGAACCACCAATTGCTCCCCGGGCGCTGATGCTGGCAGCCCACTGCTCACTAGTGAAACTAGTTGATGGGTTAAAAGCAGAGGTCCATCCAGAGGTGTATCGTACATACATGTGCACGATGTCTGTACTGACAAGAAGAGTACTGACCAGGAGAGTTGAAGTTGTTATAGTTGCAAAAGTGGACCGACGTCATATTGGACCCTCTGGATCAGGAATGGGAGGTCACTGAATGTCATATGCGAGTCGAGGCAGGTGAGACGATACTCTTGGCCGTGTGGTGTATATTCAAGTTTCATGATGAGTCTTTTGGATCTCAGCATGTTTTGGATCCAGCACCTTGAAGACATCAGTGGTACTGCACTTCAAGGTTGCTTCACATTTACTTCATGGCAGACAGCACACGCCAATATACTTCTTTTTTTCTTTTTCTTTCCTTTTTTTCCAACCCAGTCTGCTGCACCTCGGCTTATCTGAACCACATCTGGTAATAAAGTTTGTGTTTTTGACTTTTAGTTTCCTGTGTGATGCACCTGGACCCTCCACCTGTCTACACCTTAACACTGAGCTTCTTTGACACAGGTCAGTTTGGTCTGATGACTGGGAGCATATCCCTGTGACCTGCTGACACACTGGTGAGTAGTTGTTCTAGTGCAGGCCACATCAGAAGTGATCTGGACGTCTTGGGGTGTCTGAGACTCTGTAATACACTTCAAAAGACTGAAATACCGGGCTTCTGATCTGAAAACCTTTTAGAAATCACAGTAACAGGGACATTAGTAACATAGCAGAACTAGTAAGTGTTGGTGATGCGTGGGATGTAAAGACGTTTTGTGTTCTAACAAGACTGTGCGATCACCTACAACTGCTTAACTGTAATGAGGATACGTGCATATGTTGTAAATTAAGAACATAACATTTCCAATAGTTAGTTTCAACCTGACCATCAAAAGAAAAAGTGATTTGTTTTTTTCTAATGCACAAGAAAATAAATGGGATACAGTGAAATAGAGTAGACAAAGAACATAGAAGTGAAAATGATTTAAAGAGCAGTTGAGGATTGTAATAGAGACAATGAGGGCTGATTTAAGGCTGCGAGGGGAATGGAGGACTGCGAGTACGTTCTTGGCTGAGATTGAGTGTCGTTTGATGCAGCAGCGACTGGAGAAATGATTGCATGGCTGCCGTACTGAATGACTGTAGAAGTGACACATCAGTCATGCGGCCGCTACCCCAGCCGAATGGGAATCACCGCATTAACACCAGCTGAATGCTAACTGCGCCGCACATATTGGCCGGCTACAAAGAGCTCAGCTGGCTAATGACTGTTTGTCATCGTAATGGTGTTTCTCCATCAAGTGTCCCCGTCTCCCAGGGACTTTTAGGTCTTCATCACTGCACTCAGTCCCCAAGTCATCTTTATCGTGATGGAGGATGACCTTCCAACTTAAGAGGAGAAAGTCATTCCTGTGAAAGGCTCCTCACGTTCAGCATCGTTCTATTACATCTGCATTGTAAATCACTCTGTTTCATGGTTTTCGATGTCTGATCTTACATTTTGAGGATAGTCTTTTTAGTGACTTAATTCTTGTTCTTCTCATACTTGTTGATTTTTCCGTTTTAGCATTAGCACCAGTTCCTTGTTTTGTATTCTAGCCTGATTTCATGAATGTTTTTTTTTTGTTTGTTTTTTTGCTTGCCCTTTGTAATCTGCGTTTACTTTAATTTCATGTCTGTGTTTCAGTCTTGGCTTTGAAAACGGATTACCACACCTACGTCGTGTATTTTACTTTCCTCTGCGGGTTTACAGATTTGTTGTTTGTCTCTATGAGAAGACTGTTGTTGCCTTCTCTCAGAATGGTAAGGCTTATAAAGTCATTTCTAAAAAGGAAGGTTGGAGCTGCCTAATATTCTTAACTTCATAAAAACAAAGTGCTGCATACTGAGTGTTACATACGATTTGCCGTCAAGGTGGGTGCCACAAAGGGACGTTAGTATGATCAGCTCAAGGTAAGATTGAGTGATATTTAGAGAAGATGCAAACAATCATCATGTGTGACATATCTCAGACCTCACCGACCTCTCTTAAATTCTGACATTACAAGAAGTAAAACTAGAAAAAAGACGTTACAAGTAGGGCTTGTCTCGAAGTGTTGCCAGGAGAAAGCCTCTGCAGTCTATAAAGATAAAAACCAGAAACATCTGTTTCAATCTTTATTTGGAGTCGTTTTATACAATCAGTACCGTCAACCCAGTCAACGTGGTTATCATTCTAACAAAAACTGTGGTTGCTTAGCTGCAGCTCGTCCTCATCACACCCGGACTTGAAGTGTGTGATTTCACTCTGGTACCTGACTGGGCACTTTTCCTGTCTTGTCACTTACACAGTTACATCCAACAGCCTTACAATAAAAATGGCTCCGATGGGAATTATTGCCATTTTCAGGGGGACTAATTTCCCAGTTGCTCCCTTGAGGCCATCACTCTGTTCCTCGGAGTTTGCAGTATGCTATCAATCATCCATGCTGTTACTTCATGGTTATCACCAGGCCAAGGCCATTAGCACAAAGACATTAACAGCAGCCATAACCAAAGCCATTAACGCCTTTCGCTGCTGAAAGGCCACTGTCCCTTACAAAGACTCATTTGGAAGAGGTAGAGAAAGATGTTGATAAAGGAGAGAGTAGAAGATGTAAGTGAAATGAAGAGAGCGGAGGTGAAGGTAAAAACGTATATATAGACAGCATATAGACTGTATATACGTACATATACACGTTCTTAAACATGTTGTTAGGTCCAAGAGGATTCAAAAAAATGACCAAATCTGTATGATTTTTGCCTTAACATGCCACAAGGATTTCAGATAAAAAGATGAATTTGTTTGTGATCAGCTTTAAATTAGGAGGTGTTTCAAAAATAAATCATTCACGAGTCAGGAATTAGAGCCAATTTAACCAAAGACCTCCTTTTTTAAGTTGGTCAATTTGCAAATCAAATCAAACCAAACCAAACTTCATATAACACTTTAACACGTCATTTCATATAACACTTTTATATAACACTTTCTATACATTAAAATGCTGCAAAAATAACTGGACAATTGACAAGAAGCTACAGCCAAGTGCAACTCGTACCACTGCCACTTTTCCTTTCCTTGGTGTTGAAAAACCCTTTCACTTTATCAAAAGACTTCAAGAATAGTCTGCAGACAGGGGACATGTCACTGTCAAAATCTAAAACAAAAACATTGTAAACTGATGTCACTGATGTAAATAATGTCATAAAAATCAGTTAAAAAAGAAATGTCCTGGAATTAGATTCATGGACAGATGAAACAGAGAATTTAACAGAATGACGGGAGAGAAAAAGTATGAAGATCATCAGCAGAGCAGGAAATCAAGGACCAAATATGAATCTGCACAAACTGCACCATTAGAAGACCACAGACTATTTTAAAGACAAAATATGAGTCTGACCAGGTCACAGAGGTCACAGAATACGATATATGGCCGAAGGTTCTGGCTCACCTGCCTCGACTCGCAAATGAACTGCTCAGCCATGGAAACCAATCCATGAAGCCCTCTACACACTGCTCTGGAGCTGATCTGAAGGCCACAGGAAGTGTGGAGGTCTGTAGCGACTGTCTCTGCAGAAAGTTGGAGACCTCTTTGCGCCTCAGCATCCGCTGACCTGCTCTGTCAGTGTACGTGGTCGACCACTTGGTGGCTGAGTGTTTGTTGTTCCCAAACACTTCCATGTTCTTATAATACAACTGACAGTTGACTGTGGAATATTTAGGAGCCTGGAAATTTCAGGACTGGATTTGTTGCACAGGTGAATCCTGTCACAGTTGCACGCTGGACTTCACTGAGCTCCTGAGAGCGACCCGCTCTTTCACAAATAGTTGTAAAAACAGTCTGCATGCCGAGGTGCTTGATTTTAGATTTAGATTTAGAATTATTATTATATTATTTGGATGGGTGAGCCAATACATTTGGCAATATAGTGTATGTCAAAGCCAAGATATGCGTCTGACTACAGGTCAGGTCACAACTCCTCTACCATTATCACCTCTTATTCCACGATGGAAACAGTATTCATCTTATTCCTGCTCCTCCAAGAATCTACATTCAAACTGAAATTATCGTTCTTACACCATGCCACAAAATGGTCCACCAGTTCTCTGTCCTCAGTCTTTTGTCCATCATTGATACACCCCACCACTGCAGAATCACCTGAGCATTTCTGCAGAAGACAGGACTCTGACAGGAAGTCTGAGGTGAACAGCGTGAAGAGGAGTGGCGAGAGTACAGTTCCCTGTGGTGCTCCTGATCTGCTGACCACCCGGTCTGAGACACATTCATTCAGTCTCACAAACCGGTCTATTTGTCAGGTGGTCAGTAGTCCAGCATGTTTGGCTGCCAATGAAACTCATTGGCAGACTCATTGGTGTGCTGATGTGACTGCTGATACCCACACCTGTGACTGATAACTCCTGATCAGCATCTGAGGGCCACTCTCCAATCTAAACACATTGTTGCTCTGAAATTGGCCCAGCGGTTATTCCATGTGCTTCTTTCCTGTGATTTGGACCTGACGGTGAGACAGTTACTCACCTTTGCTAAACTCCTGGCTGGCCTGATTACTAGATGCAAGCCCTTAGTATTTGTTAGCTCTGTTTGAATCAGTTGCTTGTGAGCTCATGCCTTTCACCTTCTAACTGGTCTCGTTCATCTTCTTAAAAATAAGTTGAAAGATCACAGAAAAATGGCAAATCTGACTAGAGAACATGTTTCCTTAGTCTGTCCACCTAAGACAAGTTTATGATTTGTAACTGGTGTCCTGCTTGTGTAACTCTTAATTGTCCTTTGGGGATTGATAAAGCATTTTGAATCAAACTGAACACAGTTTCAGGTTACATTTCTACTGTAGCAGAGTGACAATGAGCGGGGATGGTTTCCCAAGCTGTTCCTAAACTCATGGGGCCATACTGACAATGGTGGCGTGACAGTTCTCATCCACTGCTGGGTGAGGGCTTGAAGGTCACAGGCATCTATCAGTGGTTCCTCAATTTGGTCTTTATATGCTCTTTTTTGTGATCTTGCGATCAGTATTTTTTAAAGTATTTTCCAAACTGTTAAATTTACTCAAAACATGTAAACTATAACACACCAATAGTTGCATGACTAAACATGTGTATAACATAGATATTGGGGTAGTTGGCCCAAAACGGCCTTGTTAATAAACATTGATGCTGTTCTTTGGCCTTAGTAAAGTCCATGAGAGGACAGCATAAAGTCACACAGGTATATGATGGAAAATTCTTTTTTTTTTAAATTAGTTTATTTTTTTAGGACATGAGCATTAAAATGGCTTCTAAAATGGGACCTACCATATCATAAAAAACCTCTTATTAAACCACTCCGTCTGTGTTGAGTACGCTGCCTGAGTCAGGACGATTTGGAGGAATTGAGACATTCAGATTTTGTTCCCATTTCTGTGTCACACCAGGATTACGTGAACAGCAGGATTTCCTTATAATAGCCGTATGTCAGCCATGCACAGAGACTCTGTGCATGGCTGAGGATCTGTCATATTGTCTTCAGGAGCAGCAGTTAATAGACTTATCACGGCAAAAACTGGAAGCCAGTGGAAGAGCCTAGTTGTTGGCTGTACAGGCCAACACAAAGCGTTGCCTTCCCTGCCATCAACAGATGATCAAAGAGCCCTGTGGATTAACTTTATTTTGAACTAGACTTCTTCACTAACCTGGGGCTATTACAAAGCTGAATTGGAAACTAAACTCATAATAAAAGAGGGATCAGCACAAACACTAAACCAAGCTATAAACAGACTTGCTTATGATTTTGTACATAGTTATCCTAGAAAATGGTTTTAGTTTTAGTTTTTGCTTCATAGTCTGCACCAGTCTCTCCCACTTAGATGTGTGTGTGTGTATGTGTGTGTGTGTGTGAGCGTGCATGTCTCGAGGTGGGGGGTGGGGCGGGGGTGTGAGGTTGAGGAAAAAAGGGCAAGCAAGTTCAGGGTTTATCTCAGGGTTTGTTGAACCACCTTTCTGGTATAACCCAGGGTTCTATACACATTGTGCTGTTTAGGGGCTGTGTGTGCTTGTGATTTAACATAAATTACATTCACATGTGTTTATTGTGTTGATTTGATTTAAACGGTATTAGCTGTGACAAGATGACATGCACCAAATGTAATAACAATCCATCCAATCGTTAATATTCTTGTCTTGTCTCTTAGTACTGTTATACAACAATATTGCACAGCCAATTGACTTTAACAAAGAAACCACAGAATCACGTTATGACCAGTATATTCAAAACCTTTGAGTCAAAGTCGTCACCTTTTGGCAGAGATAACCGCTGAACACATTCATTCTTTGGCATTGTTTCTACAATGGAAATCAATTATCCTACAGGAAGTTTTTTCTAACTCTAACACCCATAAATGTGTGACACTAGTTTGCTTTTCCTTCAATCTTCCGTCTAGTTCTTCCTAAACCAACTGGATGGGATTTAAGTCCGGAGAGCTGGATGCATCATGTTTTCAAACGTACTATCCTGTTCCTTTTTCCTAAGATAGATCTGGGACAGCTTGGACTCATGTTTTGGCTCATTATGTTGCTGTAGGATGAACCCTGACCGATAGGCGCATATCAGAAGGCACAAACCCTAACCCATACCAGAGGGCTCTGCATGGCACTGCAGAATGCTGTTCAGGGTTTCTCTCTCTCTGTATAAGTCCCCAACCCTGGATCCAGCCAAACAACTACAGACAATCAAAAATCCTCCTCCATGGTTGACGGTTGATGTCATACACTGATGTATAATTCTGAAATGTACATTATTTTGTTAGGTTTTGGGTAACCTTACCTTCTTTCTGTTAACTTTTGGCAGTTCGGCACCTAATGTTGTATCATTTAAAGCTATCAATTGGACCTGAACAGCTTGAATTAAAAAAATAAAATAAAATAAAATAAAAATGTAGTTGTCCTAAAACCTTTGACCAATGGCATAATTCAGACAGGCAACGCAAATGTAACAGGTTCATGGATATTCACTTTATAATCATGTTGCCCAGTGCATGTTGGACTCTGGCAGGGCCGCCCTTGGACACCGGACTGTTCATAATTTTTATGGACAGGATTTCTAGGCGTAGCCAGGGACCAGAAGAGGTCCAGTTTGGGAACCACAGGATTTCATCTCTGCTTTTTGTAGATAATGTTATCTTATTGGCTTCATTGAGCCAGGACCTTCAGCATGTTCAATTCAATTCAATTCAATTCAATTTTATTTATATAGTGTCTATTACAACAACTAGGCGCTTTCCAGAGACCCAGAACATGACCCCGATCAGTTATTACATTTAGTTCCTAATAGAGCTCTCCGTTCTCAGGGTGCAGGTTTACTCGTAGTTCCTAGAAGATCCAGATGTAGATTTGGAGGACGGGCTTTCTGTTACCAGGCACCATCACTATGGAACCAACTTCCAGTTTGGGTTAAGGAGGCTGATACCACCTCCACCTTTAAAACTAAACTTAAAACATTTCTGCTTAATAAAGCATATAGTTAGTGTATATTTAGTACCTTAATGTGTCAGGGCCAGTGGTCACAGCTGCAGCTACAGGACCAGACTAGAGCAGCTCATCTTCAACAGCTTCGGTGTAGATATGCTGCTATAGGCCTCTGCTGCAGGGGGGCACCAACATGATCCACTGAGTGGTGCCTTTCACCTCCTCTGTTTCTCTTTGCCTTCTCTGTCTCTTCTTCACCTCAACCCTCATTTATTAACAGTATCCCATAAACTTAATTGTGGTCCATTGTTCTGGTAGTTTTTTTGTGCTTGTCTGGCCCTTCTTTTCCTCTTCTTTGCATGTCCTGCAGACCAGAACCTCAGGAGCTGCTTGCTGACCTGCAGTTCCACCTCTGACCATCCCAGTGTCTGCCTCCACCTGTCTGTATGGATGTCTGTTGGATACTTGCTGACATCCCGACCTGCAGTCCTCATCCCCTTGTATCACCGTCTATCCATATATCACCCATATACACAGAAGTCTAATTGGACTACTGATGATAGTTACTAATGTATCCTGTCTTGTACCTTTGACGGTGTCTCTATGTCTCTATTCTTTCTTATTTCTTGCTCTACCCGGCTGGCCTTCGGCAGGAGGGTCCCCCCTCATGAGCCAGGTCCTGCTCAAGGTTTCTTCCCTCTTAAAGGGGAGTTTTTCCTGCCACTGTTTGGCTTAAGGTTTTTCTTCCACTAGGGGAGTTTTTACCTGCCGCTGTTTATGTCATAATTGCTCGGGGGTCATGTTCTGGGTCTCTGGAAAGATCCTGGAGACAACTTGTGTTGTAATAGACGCTATATAAATAAAATTGAATTGAATTGAAAATACAGCTGCGTATCATCAGCATAACAATGAAAATTAATGCTGTGGTTCCGGATAATACTTCCCAAGGGCTGCATGTATAAACTGAACAAGATTGGCTCTTGCACTGAACCCTCCGGGACACCATAGCAGACCTTTGTTTGTACTGAAGAAACTTCATGAACATGAACAAACTGGAATCTATCAGACAGATCTGATTTAAACCAATCTAGAGCTGTCCCTTTAATCCCAACAACATACTCTAGCCTCTGCAGTAAAATGCTGTGATCTATAGTATCAAAAGCAGCGCTGAGGTCCAGCAGAACCAGTATGGACACTAATCCATCATCTCAGGTCCAGCAGAACCAGTATGGACACTAATCCATTATTTGAGGTCCAGCAGAACCAGTATGGACACTAACCCATTATCTGAGTCCATAAGAAGGTCATTCGAGACTCGAACCAGTGCTGTTTCTGTGCTATGATGCATTCTGAACCCTGACTGAAAAATTTCAAACAGATCATTTCTATACAAATGCTCACACAGCTGCTGCAACTACCCTTTCCAGAATTTTAGAGATAAATGGAAGGTTGGAAATTGGTCTATAGTTAGCTAAAATGTCTGGGTCAAGAGAGGGTTTTTTAAGTAATTGATTACTGCGACTTTAAAAGCCTGTGGCACATATCCCAAGACTAGGGACAAGTTGATCTGTTCCAGTATTGTCGGTCCAATAAGAGAGAAAACATTTTTGAGTAGTCGAGTAGGGATTGGGTCTAACAGACACGTGGATGATTTAGATCCATTGACGACTGAGGTCAGCTCAGAGAAGTCTACAGGAACAAAACAGTCTAGAGTCAGGTCAGAGCATAAGGGAGTCGCCGAAGTTGAAGAAATGCCCACAGCCACTGCCGGGTGGGCCTGGCCGATTTCCTCTCTAATTCTGACAATTTTATTGCTAAAGAAGCTCATAAAGTCTTCACTACTGAGAGCTGCAGGGATGCACGGCTCAACAGAGTTGTGGCTCTTTGTCAGCCGGGCTACAGTGCTGAACAGAAAACGTGGGTTATTTTTATTATCCTCTATTAACACTGAATAATAGGCTGTTCTAGCTTTGCAAAGCGCTTTTTTATATACTATTAGACTATCTTTCCATGCATAATAAATATCTACAGACCTACTAGAGTACCACTTTCTTTCCATTTTACGCACTTTCTGTTTTAACATACGAATATGTGAGTTAAACCAGGGAGTTAAGCTCCTATGGTTAGAGACCCTCTTTCTCAAAGGAGCAACTACATCTAAAGCTGTGTGCAACACATCTGCAGTGCTACCGACAAGATGATTAAGACGATGCGTCGGTTCGTTAACTTTTTGTAAAATCCCCATCGATTCTAGAAGAGAATCAAAAGCCAACTTAAGACTGTCGTAGTCAACATCCATATGAATGTTAAAGTCGCCCACTATGATGACTTTATCTGTACTGATCAATAAACTAGATAAGAAATCTGAGAACTCAGACAGAAACTCCAGATAAGCTCCAGCAGGAGGCGGGTAAACTACCACTAACAAAACTGGCTTCTCTGATTTCCAGCTCGGCAGTTTTAAACTAAGCGTGAGGCTTTCAAACGTATTATAATCGCATTTAGGTTTGGATTTTATTTGAAGACAGGAGTCTGGGGTTCTGGGGTAGTTTGTAACCAAGTGTGAAGCGGCTGGGAAAAGAATCAGCACCTCCAAATACGAGGCCATGGTTCTCAACCAGAAAAGGGTGGCTTGCCCTCTCCGGGTAGGTGGAGAGGTCCTGACTCAAGTGAAGGAGTTTAAGTATCTCTGGGTCTTGTTCAGGAGTGAGGGAAAGATGGAGCGTGAGATTGACAGATGGATTGGTGCAGCATCTGCAGTCATGCGGTCGATGTACCGAACCGTTGTGGTGAAGAAAGAGCTGAGTCACAACGCAAAGCTCTCAATTTACCGGACAATCTACGCTCCCACCCTCACCTATGGCCATGAACTTTGGGTATTGACCAAAAGAACAAGATCACGGATACAAGCGGCCGAAATGAGTTTCCTCCGCAGGGTGGCTGGGCGCTCCCTTAGAGAGAGGGTGAGAAGCTCAGTCATTTGGGAGGAGCTCGGGGTTGAGCCGCTGCTCCTTCACATCAAAAGGGGTCAGCTGAGGTGGCTTGGGCAACTGTGTAGGATGCTTCCTGGACGCCTCCAGGCATCTCCCACCAGGAGGAGGCCCCGGGGAAGACCCAGGACATGCTGGAGAGACTATGTCTCTCAGCTGGCTTGGGAACGCCTCAGGATTCCCCCGGAAGAGCTGGAGGACGTGTCTGGGGTGAAGGATGCCTGGGCATCCCTGCTTAGACTTCTGCACCTGTGACTCGGTCCCAGATAAGCGGATGAAGATGGATGGATGGATGGATGGATGGATGGATGGATGGATGGATGGTGGATGGATGGATGGATGGATGGATGGATGGATGGATGGATGGTAATACGTACCCTTTTTTTGTGTTTTTGTGAAGTTGTTCCTTCCTTTTTTCACATGTCACAATATTTTGAGGTATGAGTCTGAAAAGAAATTAATTTAACAACTAAATTTAACAACTAAATAGAAGCACAGAGCACAGTCACATGCCGTGAATAACAGCAGGATGGATTGAACAGCAGCTTCTGAGAAACGATGAAAGAAAGAAAAGTGTGAATGGATGTGTGAGGTAGATGGAGCATGAAGCGGATGGTAAAAGTTTTTTAGAGGGTCACAGTTATCACTTTCAGCACAGCATTCAGGCTTAATTTTTAAGTAGTTAAGTTTAAGTTTTATGAGGTGAATCAAGACCAAAATGCAGGAGATGAGGTGGCAGAAGTTTCAAAACAAAAGTACTTTATTTAATAACAAGTGTTTCTAAGCAGGGATCCAAAGAAAATACAAAAAGTTCTTCACCTGTAAAATAGTGAAAACTAAGAAAAATAAACAACCAAGTAGATAGGCAAAGAGACAGGAAGGCAAAACAGATGGGTTGAAAAACAGACGGGCCAGCAGGGAGGAAGGCTAAGATAAGACAAGATGTACTAACAGTACTAATGAGACATGCATACAAACAATCAGGATCATGGGATCACAGTAGGTCAAAAATAACTAAACACAAAGTAAAAGACTTTCAAAATAAGACAGGAAACAAACAATAGAAATATACAAACAGGGTCACAAACAAAACCAAAACTAAAGAACTAAAACACAAGAAATAAAACTCAAAACCCTACAGAAACTCCTAAACCATAACAGTAAGTCTTTGCAGGGATTTTTTAAATGATTTTGAACAGATCAGAGAAGATCATTAATGAGGGTATTATACTGTAAACATGTGTATGCATCACAGCTAGATATTATGTGTGTCGGCCAAAAAGCAAAAGCAAAACAATGCATTAATGCTTCACAAGGTAGAGGTTGTATGTTTGTCTCAGTCTCTGAAATCGCACATGATCCTGGAACATCATAATAAAGGTCACTGGGACATTTAACACTGTGTAAACACAGGAAATACCAGCAACAAAATTCAGTCTCCATAGATGGCGTCCCTCCTCAACCAGTTGGGCTGCTTGGCATCTTAATCCTGGTGACCAGTACAAAAACAAACTGTGACTTATTTAGATTCTAGACTTAAGTAACCAAGCCTGAGACCCTGGTAAGAGTAACCTGAACTACAACATATGCACCTTGCCTTGTAGTGTATTAACTCAGGTACAATGAAAATCCTACCTTAGAGTTGTAAACAAGTGGCCAAACACAATGCAAGGTCTGAACAAATTCCAGGATGGATTGAGATCCTGCTGCTCAGGACACATTAAAAGGTGATCAGAGACAGTAATGTCCACATTCTCTTTGAATGCTCAGGATGCTGTCATGTTCAGATTGATGAGACCTTCTACTAAACAAATATCTTTGGCTTAGATGATCTCTCATTTGATCCTTGTAACTGGATTATTTTTTTGCATTTGTGGTGGGTTTTTTATGTTGGGTTTGTTTATCTTATATTGTATGTACTCTGATTTGTTAAATTCTCATTTGGATAAAGTTTGGAAAAAAAAAAAGTTTGCGACAGGTCTTTTTCATCTTGTTATTTATGACTTTGTGTACTACAGTGGTTCCCAAACATTTTCTGTTGGGCCTCCCTTTGGTTTATTTAAGAACATTTTTGCACAGCAGAAAAGCCCCACCACGCCCTCAAACTAATCAACTAGTAAATTATCTGACACGAAATGTGAAAAGAAAATAATTTATTTAAATAGTGCATGTTTCTATTGTGGGCAGCACGGTGGCTTAGTGGTTAGCACTGTTGCCTCACAGCAAGAAGATTCCCGGTTCAATTCCCGGCCCGGTGGGTCTTTCTGTGTGGAGTTTGCATGTGCTTGCGTGGGTTCCCTCCGGGTACTCCGGCTTCCTCCCACTGTCCAAAAACATGCAGGGTAGGTTAATTGATCATCCTAAATTCTCCCTAGGTGTGAATGTGAATGTGAGTGTGATTGGTTGTTTGTCTTCCATGTGGCCCTGGATGGACTGGCGACCTGTCCAGGGTGTACCCCTGCCTTTCGCCTACTATGCGTCGGGATAGGCTCCAACAGACCCCCGTGACCCAGAAACGGATAAAGCGGGTATCGATGATGGATGGATGTTTCTATTGTTTTAAAATGAAATATAAACAGCACATTTTAAAGGGAGCCAATGGAGGGAAGTGAAAACTGGAGAGACGTGGTCTCTCTTGTTGGTTCCTGTCAGCACTCGCGCTGCTGCATTTTGGATCATCTGGAGGATCTTCAGAGAATTACTTGGACATCCAGCCAACAACACGTTACAGTAATCTAGTCTAGAAGATACGAACGCATGTATTAGTTTTCCAGCATCACTCTGGGAGAGGATGCTCCTGATCTTTGCGATATTACGGAGGTGGAAAAACGCGGTTTTACAAACCTGATTAATATGCTGTTTAAATGACAAATCCTGATCGAATATAACGCCAAGGTTTCTCACAGTTGTACTGGAGGCAACATTATCTAATACCTTCCTAAGGTGTTAAGGACCAAAAATAATAACCTCTTTATCAGAATTTAAGAGGAAAAAATTAGTGGACGTCTATCCATTCATGTTCTATAACCTCTTAATCCTTTACAGGGTCACTGAGGTCTGCTGGAGCCTATCCCAGCTCATTATGGGCGAAAGGCAGGAGTACAGCCTAGACATGTCACCGGTCTATTGCACGGCCACATATATGGACAAACAATCCTACACCTTCACACCTATGGGCAATTAAAAAAATCGTCAATCAATCTAACATACACCGAATTGCCAACAGTATCACCCATCTAAATCAGGTGTTCCGATCACTTCCATGACCACAGGTGTGTAAACTCAAGCACCTCGGCATGCAGACTGTTTTTACAAGTATTTGTGAAATAATGGTTGGTTTTAGCAGCTCAGTGAATTCCAGCATGGAACAGTGATAGGATGCCCCCTGTGCAACAAATCCAGTCGTGAAATTTCCTCACCAACGTTTGCAGAGACAATCGCTACAGACCTCCAAACTTCATGTCTTCAGATTAGTTCAAGAACAGTGTGCAGAGAGCTTCATGAATGGGTTTGCATGGCCGAGCAGCTGCATCCAAGACAAACATCACCAAGTGCAACGCAAAGTGTCAGATGCAGTGGTATAAAACACTGGACTCTAGAGCAGTGGAGACGCCTTCTCTGGAGTGACGAATCACGCTTCTCCATCAATCTGATGGACCAGTCTGGGTCTGGCGGTTGCCAGGACAACAGTACTTGTCTGACTGCATTGTTCCAAGTGTAAAGTTTGGTGGAGGGGGGATTATGGTGGGGGGTTGTTCTTCGGGAGCTGGACTTGGCCCCTTAGTTCCAGTGAAAGGAACTCTGAATGCTTCAGCAGACCAAGAACCTTTGGACAATTCCAGCTCCCAACTTTGTGGGAACAGTTTGGAGCTGGACCCTTCCTTATCCAACATGACTGAGCACCAGTGCACAAAGCAGGTCCATGAAGACCTGGATGACAGAGTCTGGTGTGGATGAACTTAACTGGTCTGCACAGAGTCCTGACCTCAACCTGACAGAACACCTTTGTGATGAATTAGAGCGGAGACTGAGAGCCAGGTCGTCTGGTCCAACATCAGTGTGACCTCACAAATGTGTTTCTGGAAGAATGGTCAAAAATTCTCATAAACACACACCTAAATCTTGTGGACAGACTTCCCAAAAACGTTAAAGCTGTGATAGCTGTAAAAGGTGGACCGACGTCATATTGAACCCTAAGGATCAGGAATGGGAGGTCACTTAAATAACAATTTCATAATGTCATAATGCCGGCTGTGACAATTCTGTTACACCTGGCTTCAAAGACAGTTACAGCTGCGGATTATCAGTATAGCAATGAAAATTAAGGCAGTGGTTGTGGTAAACATTTACAAAGCGCTGCATGTATAAAAATGTAAATATAATAAATATAAATGTATAAAACAAGACTGGCCCTAGGACTGAACCCTGTGGGACACCATAGCACAGTGCTTCTCAATCCTGGTCCTCAAGTACCCCTGCCCTGCGTGTTTAATTTTTTACTTTTTTTTTTTTTTTCCCCTTGTTTGCACATATATTAATGGTTGATACCAAAATGGTAGGACCCAAAAGATATATATATATAGGCATTTTAATCTGTAATCAAGGGTTGTTTTTTTGTGTGTGCGTATGTGTGTACAAGTGTGTGCAGATGTGTACCCTTCACCGGCCCTAATGACAATCTAACTGTTTTTATTGATCCCTAGGTAGGACAAAGAAAAAGAAAAAGAAAAAAATAAATAAATAAGTAAATAAGTAATTAAATTCTGCCAAAGAGGACTAAAATCACCGGGTGTGGTATGTGAACAGACTAGAAATAGAAAGAGAAAGAAAGAGAGGGACGAGACAGTGGTGGTGCAGTCTGGTGTCTGTGTTTTAATGTGTGTTAAAAGGAAAAAAAAAGAGAAAAAGGGTATTAATGTGTTGTTTAAAGAATAGAGGTGGACACAGGACAATAAGGTGTTAAATAAAAAAGAAGACAGAGAAAAGGGGGAGGATCATTCTATTCTCTATTGCATACCTGAGTGTTTGGGGGTGTAGGGGCAGTATTTAAAAAGTTATCTATATAATAATATGCGTCAAAGTATTTAATTACTCACGCATGTCCACATATATTGGATATAAGGAGACATATATACAGTTAATACATATTCATATACATTGTAAGCAGAGAAAAACAATAAGTAATTTGTACATCTATGCACACACACACACACACACACAGTCACACACACATATAACAAAGATCAATGTGTGGACATCTAAGCATCTTGTTATGCATGAATGTAAGATACATATGCACAAGTACATAGTTATACATACACAGCGTATTTAGGATGCTACCCTGCTTCAGCACACCATGATACATGTGGCTGCGTCATCAACAGACTTGTGCAGAGCTTGATGACAAGCTAATGAGGATTGTTAGTTAGAATCAGGTGTGTTGGTGCCTTGCACAACACTTGCCTTTTCACACATTTTACGCATTTTACACATTTTTTTGTTTCAGCATACAGATATCTGAATTACACCGGGTGGCTAAGCTTCTAAGGTTAGAGACGCTCTTTCTTAGGAGCAACAGCATCTAAAGGTGAGTACAGAAAGGTGACAAAGAAATCAAAATCTGCAGAGGTAGAATGCAGGTCATATCCCTCAAATGTTTTCACTTTATTTTATTGTAAGCAGATGAGAAACAATTGGCTCCTTAAATTTATCAACAACGTTATTGGATAAACATCTTCTAAAATAATACTTTTTAATATGCGCTCTGACTGTCCGGCTGTTCGGGGGCTGCAGGGGAACAGATAACAGCATCTTCCAAACTATGAAGTTGTTGGCAGAACAGAACCTATAACTCACTGAGCCACGCCTCCAAGAATGTAAATAAACTACACTTTACACATTAACATCTTCAGTAAAGGAGGCAGAGGAATAACATTTCACACACTGAGCAGTAAGAAGGAGAACCAGCGGGAGAGGAGGAGGCCATGCTGAGAGGACAGGAGATGGAAAATGAACATGCGATTAGTGACGATGAAAGTTCCAGAAAGGGAAAATCGCCAGGTCCTGCTCAAGGTTCTTTTCCTTTTAAAGGGGAGTTTTTCCTGCCACTGTTTGGCTTAAGGTTTTTCTTCCACTAGGGGAGTTTTTACCTGCCGTTGTTTATGTAATAATTACTCGGGGGTCATGTTCTGGTTGCTGGAAAGATCCTGGAGACAACTTGACCACCTGCAGTGTTAGGGTACCACAAAAAATAAGTCAAGATCAGATTAAAAAGATTGGAAGATTAGGCGTCAGTGAACAACAACAAACCATGCAATCAACAAACAACAATGACAGCAACTGGTTGCAAACGGGACTGAAATGTAATTAATTTGTTTACTAGATCTGAATAAACTTTTACGTTTCATTGATGTCCATTTTAGCTATAATACTATAAAATTTGATCTGGATTCACACACAACTTGTTTTCTTTCTCTCTAAAGTGCCTTGAGATCATTTTTGTTACAAACTACATGTAAACCGATGTGAACTGAACATCATCTCACAAGAGGCATTCACAGTTTGGCTTGAACTTGGACCAGGACCGGACTTTGTAATTCTACAAACATTTCTGGAATATCTTCTCTCCACTATTTATTACAGCAATAACTAAAATATAACAAAACTCAAGATTTCCAAAGCATATGATCACAGTAGTTATCTTACTTCCCCCCAAACCCAACAAGAACCTAATGCTTTTATCAAATTAATGTCTAATCTCTCTCACTAATGTAGATTTAAAATCATTAGGAAAGCTCTAGCTCACAGAATTGAAGAAATTCCCCCAGCATAATCCATCCAGACCAAATAGGTTTTATTTAAGGAAGACACGCCGCAAGCAGGCTATTTGATTTAATTCATTACTCATTTTTACAAAGGAAGATACTATCATAGCCAATTTAGAGGCAGAAAAAGCTTTCAACAGAGTCACTTGGAATTTTCTCTTCACTACATTGCAAAAATGTGGTTTTGGAGAATCATTTATTAATTGGATCAAGACCCTATACGATGCACCTTCAGCCACGGTGACCACCAGTGGTATTACATCACAAAGGTTTACATTGCATAGATGATCTAGTCAAGGATGTCCACTCTCCCCGTCTTTATTCATTATGTTTATTGAACCCTTAGCAGCAGCTGTCTGTCAGAACCTCCACATTACAGGACTACAGACGTCTCAAGTGCACCATAAGATCAGCTTATATGCTGATGACATTTGACTATTTTTACAAAAAACACACAAATCACTTATTTCGGCATCAAGGTTTCCTCCAGACTGTCGGATCTGATTGGACTCAACTTTACCCCACTATTAAAACCAGCAGGCGATGGTCTTCAACGCTGGATAAATCCACCTCTGTCTATCATGGGCAGAATAGCAACAAATAAAATGGTAATTCTCCCTAAAATTAACAATTTGTTATCAATGACCCCAATGCAGCCTTCTTGCACCTGGTTTAAATGTTAGTTGTTTTAACATTCTATTGGAATTCTATTGGAATTCTATTGGAAGGAAAAAACACCAAAGACTAAACTAACTACTTTACAAAAACCTCAATCTCAGGGAGACTTAGAAGCTCCAAATTTCTACCATTACTCACTCACTTACCAACATCAATGTATATAGAAATGGACTCACCCCAGTCAGACGTCACCCGGTTGGACATCAAAGAGGAACTATGTAAAGAACTCCCGATCTTTGTTATCCCATTTCTAAGTCAATCCATCAAGCATCATTCATGTTTTTACTCTGACTGCCTAGTGGA